>JAPMOB010148566.1:0-16470 GCA_029875015.1 Lepomis gibbosus
GGGGCAGAGAGCAGGCTCTTGTGCGGGGAGAAGCCTCCACTTTTCCAGCTGTTGGGGAAACTACTTTTGTTAACAGACACACAGCGACCTGCGCTGCACGTTTACTACCAGACAGAAACTTTGTGCTGATATATTTCACCGCTAACTTTCACCGTCACGTTCTGGCGCTCGCTCTCTCTCACTCGCTCGTCCTCACACACACAGCTGCAGAGCGTCACCGTGCGAGTTAAAATAACTACTTGCGCATTGATATTAATTACTGTGAGACACTTCGGGGTGGTTAGTCATTCCACAGTGGTGACAGGGGGACACTGGTCTCTCTGCTGAGTGCGCTCCTCAGACGGTCCGGGCGCTGCGCTTCCGCGAGTTCCGCCTTTTGCGTTCCCTCAACATTAAGTTATCGATTAACATTTAAATAATCGATTTTTAGACATTTGTGAATCGATTAATAATCTTCCACTTCCGCATCGCGATGCATCTAAGAATCGATTAATTCTCCCACCCCTGGTTTCCAGTGACTATCGAATTGTTTTCGCTTGAAATGCCCGTCCCTATGAGACGTGCCGTGCATGGCATATTGAATATATTTGCAAACGATCCCTAAAAAAACATTTCAGGACACAGGTAACTTCAATTGGAAACCAATACCCATATAACAAATTGTATTAATTCCACCTTAAACTCCGCCCCCAGGTTCGTTCCTTCTCACCTTAAACTTGTTGCCGACGCTGATGAAGCCGAGTTTTCCCGCCTTCTGCTTCATGTCCTTGCTGTTGTTGGAGTTTTCAAAGAGTTCGCGGATGAAGCGGTCCTTGGACTCGCTGACCAGACACTCCAGGGACATGTGCAGGGCGTCGTTGTTCTTCTCCACAAACTTGGTCTGAGAACGAGACATTTTCAAACTGATTTACATGTTTTTCAGACTGCAGGGAAGCTGCACGGAGCAACAACGGTGTTTCACTGAGATCTTCAGAGCCACCTTGGTGTTTCTATCAGAATATAAATCTCATTTGAATGATCGCTTTTTAAAAAGCTCTAGTCGGGAGTGTTTTCTGCAGTGATCAAAGGAAAACTAATAAATGACTTTACGTGACATTATTTTTAAAGAGAGCTCCTGTGACGCACCGTCTCGTAGCACACGGCTCCTGCAAAGTGTCTGATAATAAATCCTTCATCATCCCTCACGTTCCTGTGGACGGCCAGCTTAGACTTCCTGGGAACCTGAAGGACACACACACACACAAGTACAGTTAATTACATGTGCGCACACACACATAATAAAACACTGCGACTCAGCAGAGCTCCTTTTTCAATTTCCAATTTAAAATAACATGCTAATTCCCAGGCCTGTCAATCACTCTCGGCTGGAAATGAAGATTAAGAGTCGGCGTTCAGTAATTTAACCGTCGTCTCCCCGACCTCACACCGAGGCTGAACAGTACTCTGAACTGAAACTCACCGCATTGGCCTGAATATGAGATCACCCTGATTACAAGACTTAAACCACCCTTTCTTTATAGATTGGCTTTCAAAATGTATGAATATTTTTATATAAAAATACAGTAACAGTCGTAACCAGTGAAATATATTAATGGAAAACATCTACGTTTTCAATAAAGCGAGTTATTTACAGGTAAATGTGACGAA
The DNA here is from genome assembly GCA_029875015.1 of Lepomis gibbosus. Classification (NCBI taxonomy): domain Eukaryota; kingdom Metazoa; phylum Chordata; class Actinopteri; order Centrarchiformes; family Centrarchidae; genus Lepomis; species Lepomis gibbosus. The sequence goes on from JAPMOB010148566.1 coordinate 1,648, forward strand.
AGCTGCAGAGAACACTACATACCAAAGAAAACATTTCTCCCTCCGCCTTCGAGCCATAAACAAACTTTTAGTTTTATTTTATTATAAAGGTTTTTAAATAATATCTAATAAAGTGAAACTGATTGTGGCAACTAAGAAACTCTGTGACCTGATCCTTTAACTGTCGGTTTGATGGGTTTTGTAATTTGTGTTGTTTTAAACATTGCTTGATTCTGTGATTCTCACGTGATAAAACCCTCTTCGGTTAAAGTTCTTGGAGTTAATCGGCGACTATTTTGATAGCTGATTGATCATTTTTAGTCATTTTGTTATTAAAAAGAAAAATCTAATTCTCTAATTCCATATTTTTAACTGTCTTACCGATTTAGCTGCTGGCGGCGCATCTCGCTCTTGTTTTTCAGGAACGGGGCTGTTCAAGCGGCCGCAGAGCGACCGGCCAACCGGGTTAATCCCGTGACTCCTGATCGCCACTCCGACTATGTTTTGGATGATTAGCATTGGTCAGTTGTACTCTTAAATCATTGTCCGGTTCGCACGGATCTATTTTTTTGGAGCGTTTAAGAGCGAAACAGGCGCATCGACAAAAATATCTTCAAAATTTAAAACCTTGTTCAACAGCGATTAATATTTTTAATACTTCTTAATGGCCTTAATTTTGGCAGGATTGATTTAGTACCTTTTAAGAGTTTTTCAGACCCCTTGGACAAACTGAGTGTAGAAAATGTTTTACCAAAAGTGATGAAGGAGCATAAATAAATGAAACTTCATGCATAAACACCTAAAGCAGTGATTTCATTGTAAAAACCTCCACTCTGTGACGGTGACGCCCCATCAGGACACTGTGTACATAGCAATGCTGATGACACACAGGCAGCTGCTGCTCTTTTTAGATGGAGTTTAGATAAACTGAGTAATTCAATTATTAATGTTCCAGCTTTTACTCACAGTGAGGCGGAAGTGGTCCTTGTGTTTGTTGTGAACAGTGTCGGTAAAGTGCTGGTCGCTGGGTTGAGGTAGTCTGTTCTCTTCGTCCAGGATGTCCAGGATGCCGATCACCTTCGCCTCCACCAGGTCTGTGAACAAAGCATGAGAAGCCTGAGAAAAGAAAAGCTACACCGCCTCTGCGGCGTTAATGAAGCTGCTTTGGATTACCTGAGGCTACCGGGCAACGCGGCCAATTAAATCAAGGAGGGGATGTGTTTCAAATCTAAATGGAAGTTTAATCGAACGGAAAGAAGCGTGGCGAGCAGAACAGTTTCTCCTTGACCTGATCTGACTCAGAAGGTGATTGGGGAGCGGGGATAATGTCACCTAATGGTGATTTTTATTATTACTACATCAGGACAGAACACTTGGAAGCTGCAAACGTGGTTAATTTTATTACTGTGATTTCAGGAAAAGTAATTTCAAAGTGCAGCAGCTTTAGTGTCAAGATTCTGATCTTTAAGAAAACTTTGTTAAGAAAAGATGCGATGGCCTGAAGAAGCTTAAAGCTGGAGCAGTAAAAAACAGGCAGTTCATCCTGAGCTTTAGCTAAAGTGCAGCTCAGTTTAAGGACCTAATGTTGCTGTTTGATGGAGGTTATTACAGCCGAGCTGGTGCGTCTTTCACGTCAGATTTGAATGGCTGGAACTAAATAATGAAACGCTAAACAAAAAAAAAAGCCACTAATGTACCACAGCACTATTCATATCAATAATAAAGTGCATTACGTCAAGTTATCTTGGTGAGGGTCTCATAACTACACATAATATATGTTATGGATAAAATGTGTTTAATTTATATGTTTCTGAAAAACAGAAAGAATATCAGCCGAGATGACGGATTTTAAAATCCTCAAATATCAAAAATTGGTTTTGATTTTGAAGGTATTTTTTAGGGATTCACCAAATGTTCGGCCAGCGAAATTAATCGGCCGATAATAGTAACAACGCACTTTTGGTGTTCAGCCTAATTTTAAAGTGTCCGAACCGTTTGCAGACGCTGTTCTGCTGAATTCTCTCCCAGCACACCCGCTCCATCTGTGGCTGACTTCTTAGAGAAGAACCATCTGTGAGAAGGCGATTAAGCTAGCCGCGCCTAAATTTGGAGTGCACACCTATTCAAGCCTTTACGGTAAGTGAAAGGGCCCAGAGTGAGCTGACTGGGTCGGACTGGATGGTTTTAACATGTGACAACGTCCGCTTTTCAAAATAAGGCGAAATAAGATTATATTCACAGAAAGTATAAAACACATTACATGTGCCCATTATAGACTCGGACCCCCCCACCATAGTCTCTCCACATCCTGTGGGAAACACTGAATGAAAAGCACATTTTGACTATTTAATTTATGCAGCGGAGGGAAAAAAGGCAAAATAATTGTTTGGTGCTCAGCAATTTTTTTTCATTATATTCAGTTTTGGCGAAGAATTGTCTTTTCGCATCCTTAGTATTTTTAAACATGGGCCCTTTTGCCACATGTTGGGTGAATGACTAGTATGTACAAACTTTTTTTCAGTCTGTGCAGTAGATTTTTCAGCCGCAGCCTAACTGCAGTGACTGCAACATTTTCCTTTGGGGCAATTGTGCCCGTCAACATGGCGTCCACAGAAAGTGCTTCTTGTTGCCAGCGACAGGCTCGGACTGTTGCACCAGGTGTCTGACAACATCATGGAAAGGATCCCTAACAAGGGACTCACAGTGACCACCTTAGCATCATTAACAAGGAACTGAAGTGAAGGACAGTTTTCACTCTGAAATGTTGTGGGAGGCAGGTGGTGCAGGAAGACATTGTTTATCGGTCCGTCCCACAACTTTACTGTTCACTCTTATGGCGTCGATTTCTAGAGTAAAAGCTTTAAAAGTGGAGCATTTAGCAGCTAAACAGACAGATTTTTCCCTCAGGAGCTGGTGGAGGGAGCAAAAATAAATTAAAGAATGGACCACGTATATTCAAATGATAATAAATTTCTGAACATGTAGCGAATTAAAAAAACAAATTCACTGCACGACTGAATACCAGAATGAATGAATGAACATATAAGGACTTTGTTTTTATGAGATTTTTCATTAGTTTCTAATGTTTGTTTTAATTTCTACTTGGTCTTGCATGCAGCCATGTATCTGCTGTGTGCACAGATCTAATTTTCTGCTACATCAAGTCTGATGTTTACGTTCTCCCTGTTCTTGTGTGAACAGAGTAGCCTCTTCCTTCGCAACGCACAACACGAACCCAAAGACACAAATAGATTTTAGTAATCTACAGTTTGGAGCCAATGAACAGAGCTCATTGTAAACAGCCCGTGTTGGCCCGGCCGCCGCCTCCGCTGTGGTTAAGCATCTAATATTGATGCTATTTCACAGAGCTGGACATCAGCAAAAAGCATAATTAACCTCCTTCACCTCTAATCACCTCACATCCATCTCCCTGCATGTTTATGGAGTAATGAAGGCACATTTCATTCAGGACAGGAGTTCACATGCTCTGAGGCTTCATCACTTTCCCTCTTTACTCTGTGTCCATGAAACAGCGCAGAGGCTCCAGGGTCAAACTGCGGAGAGGCGGCTCTCACAAAACTGAAGGCTCTGAGCCAGCAGCACATTAGGGCCAATAATGAGCAGCATGCTGCCGCTCTGGGCTCGTAAACACAGCTTTCAATGTTGCCTCCTCCTGTATAGCTGAAGAAGGTTATATGTGTGCACAACCCCTGAACGGGAAAATTAGAAACAGGAAGACTACAAAGTACAACCAGCAGCAGGAGCAGCCCTCCAAACCTCAGGCAGAGACTCGACAGTCTATCTGACACAGCCTTAGAGGTTGGATGATGCTCCTGTGTAACAGATCTGCAATGCAAAGCAGGAACAGAGGGGATACAAGGTCTAAGTGTAACGTAAAGACCAGCAAATCCATATAAAGACGGGTAAATCTCAAGTCAGTTTAAAATCAGTCCCAAGTCAACACTGACAAGTCCCAAGTAAAGTCGGGAATGTTTTTTGCAACAAGCCTAAAGACATGAAAGCCCCAAGTCAAGTCCTAAGCAGAGACAGATTAGTTTAAACTCAAGATCCAAGGTAAGATAGAAAACTAATAAGCCAAGTCACAAGTTAAGTCCCACATTAGGTCACAGATCAAGATCAGCAAGTCCAAGGTTAAGACAGGTAAGTCAAGTCAAGTCAGTTTAAAATCAGTTCCAGGTCAACACCAAAAAGTCCCAAGTAAAGACAGGAACGTTGCAAGTCCCATCTGAAGTTAGGATCAACAAGTCTCACATAAAGACATGAAAGCCCCAAGTCAAGTCCTAAGTAAAGGCAGACTCGTTTAAAATCAAGTTGTAAGATAAGACCTTCAAGTCTCACATCAAGTCCCAGGTCAAGATCAGCAAGTCTGACATAAAGACGGGTAACTCTCAAGTCAAGACAGTAAAGTTCCAAGTCAAGTCAGTTTAAAATCAAGTGCCATGGTAAGACCTTTAAGTCCCAAGTCAACACCAACAAGTCCAAGTGTTAAGACAGGAAAGTCACAAGTCCTATCTGAAGTTAAGCCCTAAGCTAAGACAGAAAAATAGTAAAGGCAAGTCACAAGTTAAGATCTAAATGTCCCAAGTGAAGTTCAGAGTCAACAAAGTCCCACAAGACTAGAAAGTCACAAATAAAGACCGACAAGCAAAATAAAGGACAAATATCCCCTGTCAACTGTATAAACACAAAGTCTACTTTACTTTAGAGACTGCAGAAAGCTGATTAATTCACTGTTCTGATTTATTTTGAACATTTCTACCATCTGGATATTTGAAGGATAATCTGACCTGTCGACAACAACAGTGTTACATAAAATGTCTGAAATACATTGTTTGAATGGGACTCTGTTTAGTTACGGGTGAGTACACCTGCCTTTTCCTGTTCTCTTTTCCCTTCTAGTGGGTGTTGAAATGTACATTATGTTCTACACATGGGCAAGAAAATCACCTTTGCAGAGAAACACTGAACTCAACAGCACAAACACGGAAGATGAGCAACTGGAGCTGATCTGAATTCACAATTGCGAGTGCAGAACGATGAACGGCGTCTTCATACCTATGCAGTCCTGATTGTCGACATAGTGAACCTCGTTGACTCCGAGCCCCTCCCTCTGGTACAGCTCTTGCTCCTGGAATGCAAACAAGATATTTCTAATGAGAATCCATAAAGATATCCGCGTTGTGTACGGCTCTCGTCTAATGAGGACTGGGATGAATCTGTGGATTCCGCCTGGAGGGTATTCTAGCTCTCTAACAAATGGCACTTAGACCAGGTTTTCTGATATTACACTAGCAAGCAAAATGAGCATCTTAAGGTTACGGCTTTGGATGTCGCTAACAGATGTTTGAGTGCCAACGTCTCTGTGTGTAAATGAGGGTTTTTAAGGTCAAATGAGACATCGAACAGGGTAAAAACAACGAAAGTTAAGCAAATGAAAGTCAAACACAATCAAAAATATCCTTTAAATTGCCCTTTTCTGAGTTATTTTAATGATGTTACAGCTTTAAGAAGTCTAATAAGAAAGTTTCAAGAGATATGGCTTTGATTTTGCAGACTGATTGGCTGATTATATCTTGTTCTTGATTTAAAACTTCGGTTTCTGCAATTAGAACTACAATAACACGGTGACATTTCACACCTCGGGGTCGACAGCATCGCTTTCGCAATTTATTCAGTCAAGAACACCACTCCAAACAGCAGAACCATAATGGAGCCTGTGGCTTTCCAAGGTCGCCAACTGCTCAGCGCTGGCTGAGGATTAAGCACTCGATCAGTTCGTTACGTGAGGACCTTGAGTTACAAAACATTATATATCGAGCATCATTATTTTCCAAAACACTGCAGACGTGGACAGCATTAGTTATGTCGACTGATGCTAATGGTTGTTTGGGTGCTGAAGATGTCTGTGAAGTGGAGTTTCATCCAAGAATAAGACAACTGGTGGTATGAAAACCTGAAAGCGACATAAAACTTTCTGCATCATGTTTCTGCGGCTGTTTGTTATCTGTTTTTAAGAGAAGCACGATTACAGGATGTTTTCGTCCAGGTTGTTTTGGGGTTTTTTCCATGAAGTGTAATCACCATAAAGCAAGTATGAAACTCTCTACTTTAAGTTTAGGCTTGATGTTTGGGGATGTCTGGGCTTTGGAAAATCAATACTTTAATTCAAAAATGCGACATCTACAAATTGAAAATGTGACACCTACTCACGAAACACTGCTACCTACTAGAAAATAAGTGCTTACAATAATAAAAGCCTGTACCGTATCAAAGTATAAATCAAAGTACCTGAGTCATCCCGAGATCTTTGCTATGATTTGCCAAGTTTGTTAAGTGCTGGCTGATGGATCTGAGGGGGTTCATTTGGCTTTTTTCCCCCCTAAATGGAGACAAATTGTAGATTTTTTAGAATAAAACCTGCTCTCACCTCTTTCAGGATGCGCTCATTGAAGAACTGCTGCAGTTTCTCGTTACAGTAGTTGATGCAGAACTGCTCGAAGCTGTTGTGTTCAAAGTACTCTGCACGACAGACACAGGAGCAGATTACAGATCAGTTAAAGATGCTGCGTCACAGTCAAAAGAAATCTGACAGGTGAAACTACTTTAGGAAAGTATAGACGCCCTTTTGATCTCAGTAAAAAATTAACTGTAGAACTTGCGGTTGTCAGGGTCTTTACAATACGGGCTCGGAGGCAAAGTCTTCGTTTGTACCACGGGAACTTCCTTTTGATTTTATTTTGATACTTTCTTCTCCGTCTCCTGAGGAGTCAAATGTCTTTTACCAAAAACTCCTTAGGACATAACAAAGACCCTTAAACGCAGCTGTCACAAATCAAACATGAAGATGGTTCAAAAAATGTTTTGATACCAAAATATTTCTGTACAACACTGAACAAGGAATGCTGAGCATCATGAACTTTAAAAGAGTATTTGTATATATGAAACTTTTTCTTTTATTACTGAAAAACATATTTCTGTCTATTTCTTTCTGAAACCTTGAAAAAATTCTAAGTCTTACCCTGAAGATGTTTTGTTGCAGCTTTTTGCTTGTTCGTTGTTGAAAAGATCCAACAGTAAAATGTTTTTCAAATAACCCTACACAAGAGGCTTTTACTAGTTGTTTTCTGACGAAGTTTTTGGCCCGGATCCCAGTCCTTTAATATTGGGTACCTGCCAATACAGAGTCCGATCACATACTTACCTGAATGCTTAATAAATTTCCATCTGAAATAAAACAGCTACTAAATCTGACACACCTTATTCTTCATCAGCTACTTGATCCAAGTACTGAAGGTCCTAGTTTAAAACTATAAAGCTTAAAATATAAGCAATTAAAAGTGATACCAAATCCTTTCTCACATGCTTCTCTGCAGGACCCGGCTGAGATGAAGGAGAACAGCAACACTGATGTGAAAACACAGAATTTGATCTGCTTCGTGTTACCCGCCCCGCTTCGATCGTCCCAGATACAGATACTTAACTTTTACTTTTTAAATTGTTTCTGTGATGAAAAGAGTTTTGAGGTGCACTGACCAAAGCCGGCGATGTCCAGCACGCCGATGAAGTTGGCGGAGGAGTCGAAGGGGAAGCACTGGTTGACCCTGGTCACCACGTGGTCGAACAGCCGGCTGTACACGGCCTTTGCCAGGGCGTCCCGGGCGTTGTTCGCCTGCTCCACTTTGAGCGGCACTCTGGAAAAGGCACATCGGTACAAAAGTAAAGCGTCAGAATAACGTATAGTGTGCAGAGTGTTTCAGTTTTGGAGCGTGAAATGCATCTTTTGAGTGCGTTCACGTTGTGTATATTTTAAAGAACAAGGTGTGTGTTATCCCTTCGAGTGTTTATCCTTTACTGAACTACGACTGCTCTTCCCATGGTTCACCGGTCATACAGAATATCTCATTTACTGCTAGAAAACTTAGAGTTAATGTGACACGGTAAGAGTAAATTTAAGTTGGCTCACTTACACTGAAAACTGATCTTGTAAACATGGTAAAATGTCTGAACTTTGTGTGCTTGTGAAATGTTGTCTGGCGGATCCACTTTGAGCCGAACCACTTAAAGGATCAATTAAAGTTAAAGCAGTTGTAGGAGTTGAGTTTCACTTGAAGGTGAAGTACCGAAAGGGGCTGAAGTGTCAGCTGAAGTGTAATCTGTAGCAAAATAAACTGAATGTAAAAGGTCCTTTAATCTCTTTAAATTGCGAGAGATGCAGTCGTGAAATGCTGAATGGAACGAACAGTTGAAAGTAGGGCTGGGCGATACGGCCAAAAACTATTATCACGATAAAATATTTCGTATCATATCGATAATAATCCCGATAAATGTCAAATCATTATTTCTTTCCAGTTTAAAGGCTGATTTCTGCACCTGAGTGAAAGTTGAAGAAACCAGATGGTTAAAACTTTTTCTTTATGGTCAGAACAAAAGTGCATCACAAATCAGTCAACATTCAAAACGATTCTAATTAATCTTTTTTCAACAAATATGATTAGTAAACCTTTTTTCTGTCTCTTTTCCTCAGCAAAGTAAATATCTTAGTAGAAAAATGAATTTATTTGTGATTCAAATGAATTAAATCAAAGATTTACTGAACATTTGTCATCTTGTTATTGAGGAAAAATGATATTGTTATGCATGAAGTACAGGTGAAGAATTTGTACAGTCAAAGCTCTCAGATTTGTGTCATCTGAAAAGCTGCAAAATCTGACTAATTAAAGTGAAGCAAATAAAAGAACATGTTTCTGATGCTTCACAGATGCTACGGCTTGGCAGCAGATGTCAAAAAGAAAAACATTTTGTTAATGTCTTTCTCAGGACTTGATGTCTCTTTTTAATTTTTCTTATTTAAGCCAGTCTTTTCGAATGTACTGTTGTTCACTGCTGTTTTAACACAAACCGAGGAAAAAGAACTGAGTGAAACGACAAAGTTTTTTATAGAGTAAAAAAATAACAGTTTCAGAGTGAAACGTGAGGATTTGCTTCTTTTCTGTTTTATATTCCTGTTAATTGAGTTTTGAGTTGTTGTAGTTTTGAACAGCTCGACAAAACAAATCATTTCAATGAAAATTTGGGCCAAACATTTTATTTGAAAAAAAAAAAACAACATTAAAAAAAAACTTTTTGGTCAGCGCTCAAAAAGTTTTAAGGCTCAATATCTTGCACTGTAAATCACAAGGTCATAAAGACGCCATGAAAACTCAGCAACTCCTCTTCTTTGGCTTAACGTTGGCTACTTGAGAATATATGTTTAGATGCTGCTAAACACATTAAGCTACTTTCCTACAATACTGAGTGTGTGCACATAAATCTGTCTGAGGATTAAGTGAGTGCTACAACTTCACCTGCAGACTAACATTCAGCCCAAACGAACGGGGCTGGCCTGACTTTCGAAGCAGATAATTGTGTTATTGACGGTTAGAGAAAGAGAGATTGGATGCGAGGGAGCGACCATAAAACGGTGACAGAAACCATAACCGGCAGCGAGCTCAGTGGAGGTTTCGTAATTGCTTCTGACTGTGTGTGGGTTCAATAGCGGCAGACAAAAGGGAGCGACCCGACCACAGGGGCCAGATAAAATGTACCGCATTAATCTGCAGCGAGGCTGAAGTTTCTGCACGGGCTTCACCTCTTTGCTGCACGACTGCAGTGCACTCAAGGACATTTCGGGGAAATAACTCCACACGAGTGGCACTCAGAGGCTCCCAAAAGTCAGAAGAACGACTTCCAAAATCCATCTTCCCCCCTCTCTCTCGCTGACAAATTATCTCCTCTGCACATACATTTTTTAAGCCACATGCAGCATCACGGGGAATACTGGCGCCTGATCCCTGCAGGTGCCTCGGTGGTATTTCTCGAACACATTATGCTGTGATAGGACAACCTACTGAGCGAAGGGCAGACCCCCTAAAGCTGCAATCTGTAATTTACTTCTACATCTGCACTCTGAATGCATTCCCATCAGACTTCACGATGCGCTGTGTATTTATACATACATGTGTTTCCCATTTATATTTGAGCCCAGATGTAAAGGCTGCACCAGCCGTGTTTACCTGGCTGACACTTTCTGAGCTCAATCACTGTGGAGATAAAAAAGCAGTCCATGTTGTTGCTTCGGTTCTATGTATTTGTTTTTGAGACAAATCTGAAATTCATACTCATTCATGCCTTTTGCTTAGCCCATCTTTTGTTCTCTGTGGTCTTTCTTTTTTTTTTTAGGGCGGGAGGGGGGTTTTGTTCCCTTTCATTTTTTGGGGGGAGGGGTGGTTAACTAATTTCTGTTATTTCCATGTCAATCCAAACACATCTCAAACCGCCAGGAACGTATCCCTCCTGTCTAAACCGAGCATGAAACATTACATATAAATTCAGCAAGAAATTCATCCTGCAAGTTGATGTGTTATATTTTACACATTTTTACAACGTGTGAAAGTTTATTCTTGCCCTTAGAAATAATAGTTTAATAGGAAAAAAAATCTTAACTCAAGGTCTACTTACAAACCTTTTCTGTAGCTTTCCAGCTGCATCTCAAAAGCTCCATCCTCTTATGAAGGCCGTGACAATGCGGCTGGAAAATCTTAGTAACTGTACTATAGATTTATACCTTTTAACATTTCTATTTTTTATTTTCATGATGCTTAAATGGCAAAAACTACATGCATATCACGCAAAGTTGTAGCCCTGAGCACCGTGACGCGAGTGTTTCACGAAGCTCGACAAAGTCGCACCTGAGCAGGCGTTAAAACCTGACACATCAACACTTCCACAGCTCCTCACCTTCACCCCTGCCCTCTCTCCACTACCTGCCATGTTTAATTCATGCCGCCGGCTGCAGCCAGAGGTTTTAATACTCCGGTGAGGCCCTCTCATTTAAAAACCAAGAGGTCTAAATGCCAGGGCAGCATAATGTCAGAACACTAATCGTACAAGTAGCCTAATATGTATTCCCCATGAGCTTCTGCACTGTGAATGTTCCCCTCTCTCTCTCTCTCTCTCGGTGTAATTACTGTTGTCGCTTTGTGTACAAGTTGTGCTCTCTGAAGACGCCTGCTGGTCTGCAGCTGCTCCCTGGCTCTGTCCTCAGAAGATGGGAAAAAATGGATTTTTAAATCAGAGGAATGTGCCGAAATGAAACGGAGAGACACTTGAGGCTTGTGTTAAAATATTCTGATTCAGTTCTGCTGTACTACATTACATTACTCTCACTTCTCATTTGTAGACATTTGCAGCTCATCTACAGGTTGGAATTTGATAATACGTCAAGACTAAGCCACATGACTTTAAAAACGCATATTTTTTGGCTTTGTTTTGAGCGCTTCTACCACGCCTAACAAACTGTACTCTGCTCTCCTTTAAACACCAGCCACACTCTGACATCTACAGCAGAACCCAAAGTTTCTATTTTACACTCTAAAAACTAATTCAGGGGACCTTTATTTAAATATATATATTGTTGTGAAATAAAAAAATCAAGTTCTGAGATACTGTTAGACTTTTTACTTGTAATTGTTATTTTATTGAGCTCGGATGACACAAATTATGCCTATTGATTCAATATACTATCATGACTAAGTTGTCAGAGTTTAGCATTTTCAGTTAATCAAAAAATAATTTAATTTTAAGTTCTGTTAATGTAAAATACAATTTGTTGATGTCTAAACGGCCCACAGTTTCCCTCTCTTGCATGTTTAAGGCAGTCAAGTGACCACAGGGCCACACCTGAAACTCATTAAAGTTTAACATCGTGAATGGTAAGTAATTTTATGCTTAATTACTCATATTTGCATTCGCTCAGGATTCTGTAGGTGACCTTACTCTGAAATTTGAGCAGTGCTGATAGTACAGTCTGTGTGCCGAGGTAAAGTTAGCTAGCAGCTGTAGCCTGTTACTGACCGAGTAGGTTTAAATGCGGGAGAAATAGGTGGCCAGGCAGCCAGGGAAAACGTCTCGGCAAGCTAACTTAATATGGGATTACCCATTAGCCACCTCTCCGGTTAGCATGTAGGCTAGCTACGTTTGTAAAATACAAGTAGCTACGTTAGCCAGTTAGTTGGCTAACGTTAGCTAGACATGATTAGACTATGATTCAGATGAGAAGAAATACTAAAGATAACTCGCTAACACAGAACTTAACTCTTGCAGAGATCAACTTAATTATTAAGTTCATGTTACTTTTGTGTTTTATTTTGGCCTAAAAGGTGATTCACCACACTTACAACATTGCTTTGAATTAATGTAATTCTGCCAGCAGTCTCAACTTAAAAAATTCTATTGGAAAATGTTAATTTTTTTTTGTTGACCCAATGTTTTATTTTTTAGAGAGAGGCAGCTGCGGCTCAGGAGGTAGAGCGGGTTGTCCGTTAATCTGAAGATCGACAGTTCGATCTCCCGGCTCCTCCAGTTTGCATGCCAAAGTGTCCTTGGGCAAGTTATTGAACCCCAAATTGCCCCCGATGGCTGTTCCCATGTGTGTGAATGTTGGGTGAATGCGACGTAGTGTAACAGCGCCTTGAGTGCTCGGAGGACTAGAAAGGCAAGTACAAGTACAGACCATTTCCCATTTAATTTAGTTAATAAAGCTTCAATCGAAAACAACACGTTACTGGCTGAGATAACGTGTATGTTAGATTGTACTCTGTACTAAACATGACTTTCCTCTGTTCGTAAATGGACATTATATATCGACCCATTAAAAAACACATCTGTCGACCACTAACTAACTTGTTTCTTAGTGAGGAAAACAGCGCTATTTGAAGGGGCAGTTAAGCTAAAATAAAATCTTTCTGTCACCTTTCAGCATGAATCGGGGTCTCTTGTTAGCTAGCTTGACTAGTAGTTAGCATTGCTTGCTGCATGACTCAGCATTTTCTGACTGCAAACGTTGGGGTCTTACTTGGGCGTAATGTGCATTGGATTGAGTGTAGCAGTTTTACCGTATTTAAACATGTGGACTTGTGTTTTTTAGAGGAATAATTTACACTGTTAAGCTAACTGGAGAATTTTCCAACGGCAGAAGAGAGAGCGTATCTCCCTTGTACTGGTTACCAGTCAAACACAGAACTGATTTTAAGATATTTGTTCATAATGCTCTGCATGGATTGGGTAACTCCACATGCTTCTTATAGGCAAGTCATGCCACTCGGCCGCCATCTTGGCAACTACTCCGGGCATCTATTTCAGACTAGCAAGACCAGGCTCCTATCTGAATGAATGGGCAGAGAGCCAGAACTGGTCACTTTTACTGGACATAAAAACTACACGAAAGGAATGAGCAGTAAAATCTGATCAAAATCGCTGAAAAAGTTTGACGACTTTGCCCCAAAATAAGCTTTAAAAAGAGATTTTCCCGACCCTTATGTCAGTGGAACCACGTGATTGGCTGAAATATATTTCCACCTTTGGCTGTTTAAAGCACGAAAGCAAAGACGATAGGCTTTTTAGCCGGAGGGGATCTTCCCCGTCGAGTGCCACTTTTAAAGACCCAGCTTTTCTTCCAACTGTGTTTGAGTCTCCTTAAATATTAAATGTCTCTGTAAAGCTAATCTAGAAGTAGTGGGTACTTCATCACATTGATCCCAAAGTCCAATATACCCACAGACCAGTCATAATCAATACGGACCTGTGCTTTCAGGGCAAACCTGGTTAAATCTTTCCGAGTTTCAGTCGCAGATGGATTGAAAAGGCCAATTGGGAAAAGAGTCACTTCCAACATGTTTATTCTCTTCAGTGTAGCCACAGAGCAAATGTGACCAATGCATCCAAAGATGGATTTTTTTTTACCCTCAAAATTATTATTTTATTTTAGATGTCTGAGGAGGTAAGTAAACATAATCTTGTGGAGCAGAAATGTGTTTTTTCCCCCAACTTTTTTTTTTACATTTCATTATCTCACAATCCCGTGGGAGGGAGGGGGGAGCGCTCGCAGGTTGGGAGCACAATTCATTTGAGAATAATTGAAGTTTATAAACGAGTGGGAGCTTGTGGGTAGAAAAACCATCCAAACATCTGAATTAAATTAAGTTAGAGAAGAGAGAAGGGTGGAATTTAAATGGATGTGGTGAGGCCATAGGAGGTTTGTTTAATGACACGTCTGGCCGCCGGGTTGACGGACTGATCCATCTCGACTCACACCAGCTGTTAACTGCTGACCTCAGCCGGAGGGGTCGCCATGATTGGCATCCCCCATTTTCTCTTTGCCCTCACACTCGTTCTTTCCCACCGTTCCTCACCGTGTTGTAATTGCAGTCACGTTAGATGTTCCCTGTTCCGAGTTTAAATATCATGCGACCCTGCCTGTCTGGGTCTATAATCTCTCCCCCCTCACTCTTCCCATCTTTATGCCGCTTATCCTTAACTTCTAATGCTGAGTCTGTCTGCACTCCATGTTTCTCTTACTCTACTTCACAATACTTTCTTCGTCTTTACTTTCGAATAGCTCACTTCGCCCTGTCTTTCTTAGGGTTGGGTTTCAAGAACTGGTTCCAACCTGGAATGGTTAACGCTAGCCGCTGAGGGGCCTCGTCACGTCTTCTTGGATGGACGGTCATTTCATCGCCTCTTTAACATCTCGTTTCTCAAATCTTTCTCTTAACTTCACTCTTGTTGTGCCTCTCTCTTTTGTCCTTCCTTAAACAGTCTTAAACACTTTGCCGCTCTGTCACAAGGTTCGGTAGGTTTCCAAGTTTCTAAATTTAATTTTGTTTTAAGGATTGACATTTCATTAAAATATTCTAAAGATGAGATGATGAATTCAGTGACTATAACGTTTCTGTAAATCTGCCCTTTTGTTTCTTCTCCCCATCTCATGTGTCCTAAATAGTATGT
>JAPMOB010148575.1:0-12642 GCA_029875015.1 Lepomis gibbosus
GGCCCAGCTCTGTGTTGCACTGCAGGTACATTGCACTCCGCTGAGACACACATGCAATGCAACTACAATGCACCACAGCTCTGGCCGTAGACGTGCACACGCTGTGAGCTACCTATCCACCAGCATCACCATCTGCTGAACGCCAGAGGGTAGGGCATCGCAGTATCACAGAGAGGAGTTGCTGCAGGGGATTCGCTGTCAGTGGTAGTGTGTGGCTCTGTATTGTGAAAAGAGTGTAATGTGTGTGCACCCTCAAGTGATTATGTGTGGACAACTTTCCGTGTTTATAATTTTCCCACACGCACATGTGTGGGCACATCTGTCACTGTGTGCATTTATGTGTATGTTATTTTTTTAATAATTTTAATGCAGATGCTGTCACCCTCCCAAAATCCTCCCTCACAGGAATAATAAAAATCAACTTGACTCTCCAAGTGCTCCTGCCTTTGTGTGTGTGTGTGTGTGTGTGTGTGTGTGTGTACCTTGTCTAAACTGGAGCTGTGGCAGTGTGGTCCTAGGTTGAGGCTGTCTCGGAGCAGGGAGCTGGCCTTGTCGCTATAGCTCAGACTCAACTGGCAGTTTTCTGGCTTGGACAGAAGAGCCCTCACCGCCCTGAATGTGTTCAGACACGAATTGGGCAGAAGACTCCTGACAAAGCGAAGGGGGAAAGAGACAGAGGACACAGGTTAAAAGTAGTTTAAGTGTGTGTGTCTGTGTGTGTGTGTAAAAGTTGTGCAACACACTCTTGAGGCTGGCTGGAGAAGTTCCAGTGTGTGTATATGGTCCAACTTACTCTGCGTTCTGCAGACTGCGGGGCAAGTGCTCCACAGTCGGATACAGTCTCTCCGCCGCCGCATCATCTCCTTGGAGCCAGTTGATGATCACCACAGCAACGGAGGACCACCACTTGGAGTGGGGGTCGCAGCCTGGAAGTCAGAACAAAGCAGTCATTGGTGAGACACCCGCACACAAACAAACAAGCTTTAAATTTAATTTAAGACCCCCTTTGCCCACTTTTACATTTAACATGCATGACAGTGCGCGTGCGCACACACACACACACACACACACCACACACACACACAGCTGCCGTCTGTATTTTGACCTCTGAATCACTCCATTTCTCCCCTCTGGCACAGTCACAACATGTTGAGGGAAAGCAGCCATTTTGACGACTCCCTCATGATGGAAAACTACTCCATTTAACAGTGGGCAACATACACACATACACACCGCAGTGTGAGCAACCTGAGGCTCTGCCAAGAAAAGTCTCTTATTAAAATCCGTGCACAGCCTCCCCTCCCTCCCACCTCTCAAGGTGATCACCGAATTGACAGAGCTGAAGATAGATGAAGTAATCTAGTGGAGGCCTCCCTTTCACCTTTTGCTCAGATCAGTGATCAGTGAGGACAAAGGAAAGGTGGTGGGAGGGTGGAAGTCAACCCACTGACAATCAGGCTACTTGACCTCGATAACGGGGAAATTAACTTTATCTCGCTGCTTCTTATTTTGTGAACACACTATAGAAATCGAAGTCAGGGCAGGTAAAGTAAAGCGGGAAAAGCAAATGCAATTTAGTTTAGAGACGATAAGTAGCGATGAAATAAGGAGCCAAAAATCTACACTTGAATGTGTTGATGTACTCAAGCAACAGATGTAGTGTCAGTCAGTGAGTGTTAGGCTGCCACAGTTTTAAGAAGCTGATTTTGGGCTGGAATTCAAAACTGCTGCCATTAGTTGGCACTAATGTTTTAACAAGCTTGGAGATGACAGAAATGACTTACCAGTCACAGTAGCCATGTTGGAACCAATAGCAAAGGACTGGGAGGTGGCACCCGCCGCATCTGATGCACTAATCAACAACTGGAGGTACTCCAGGGCGTCAGCATACTCCCTGAGGAGAGACACAAACTGAAGGGTTACTTTGTTGCCACATGAGCATAAAATGAGAGTTAAGTCTATTACTGCCAAAGGATTAATTATTTCAGCTTAGTTTTTTTTATTATAGTCAATTAAATTATTCTTACTTTTGCTGTTAAACAAAAAAATGTAAAAATACATCAAATAAAAGTAAACCAACACTGAACTTTCAATGAAAGATATAAATGGTATAGAAATTACACAGTGATTTGGAATTATGTTTTTGTTTTCTCACCCCTCGCCCTGGCTGGGGCTTTTCTCTTCATGAGGCTGGGCCACACAATATAGAGCCTTCTCCAGGAGGTGTTCTCTGAATGCCTGGGTCACCTGGGCCAGGGGATCCACTGTAAGAGTTCATGAGTTCACCATGAAAATCAGAAATACAACTGCCTGAATGTGCATGTACAAAACAGGAAGTGTGAACTATATTTTGTCTGCACTAACCAGTATTGCCAGCCTGGCTGTAAATGCTCTCTCTAGGTGTGCTGCGAATAGCCCAGTCCCCATCTACAAAGAAGCGGTGACCTAGTGGGTGACAGAGCCACTGCATCGCTGGAGGCACACTGCCACTGGACGATAGGCACGCCTGGCGGGCACTGCTCAGGAACACACGCTATCAGGAGAAAAAAAAAAAGTACTCAGTTAAGTTCTTCACTCTCATTTTTTGCTAAAGTGGACTGTGGACAGCTTATAGTTTACTAATGATGTTTTGGTTCAGTGTAGTAGCTCATTTCAACAACCATTAATGACTCAGTTTATGTTAATTAAACATGCAAGACAAATGAACCAAAAAAAAAAATCAACTCAAAACTGCTAGCTGTTTAAGTGCATACCACTTGAACTCTAAACAACCAACAGCATCCAAGCAAAAACAAATAAATCAAATTAAATATTAAACACTGTACATTATAAATCACTGAGAAAGATGTGTCTGTCTGTGACTTACAGATGTAAAATGCAGAATCCTTGGCAGGCTGGCTTTGACCCGTAGAGCTGCAGACACATAAACCTCAGCCAGAGAGGCTACGGGCAGGCAGGAGCCAGCACACTCTGCCAGGTTCACTGCACTAAGAGCCATGTGCACTGCTGACAAGTGGCTACCATTCAGCTTACCTGTATGCACAGATTGAAGATAAGAACATTTTTTTTTACAGTGATACAATAATCAGGACAAGAAATCACATAAAAGTAATAATTACTTGAGCTGAATGGTTTTGCAACCTTAGTCTAAACCTTTTATTTGCGCTGAATCAAAATAAGTTGCTCTTTAATCACCTGAGATTCTGTCACTTAATAAGCCACCCTCCGCTGATTTTATTTAGAAAGAGGGGTTTTCCCCCCACCAACCAACCTGTCATGTGCAGCTGGTGCAGGCGGTGGTAAACCAGGGCGGCATCACGGCTGCTTTTGCAGGCGTCCTCCTGCAGGGGGCGATCAGATCGCAGCCCTCCAGCCCTGGCAGCCAGCCAGCGGCCCACCCAGAGGCGCTGGAGGCAGAATCTTAGCAGGGACCACAGAGCAGCGCAGGCCAGATCCAACTGGGAGGTGGGTAAAGGACGGCCGAGAGCCTTTAAACAGGTCCACAGGTTCTGACTGGCCTGGGCAAAATCTCCCTGAGGAGGGAGAAAAGAAATCATAGATGATAAGGAAGAACAAGTCAGTAAAGATAGGAAAATAGCAAAGGTAACTTCTGAGGGGTATAGCGACATAATGCTCCTTTTGAAATGTAGTGTTGCTTTTAAAAAGAATCAAGTGTCTCCATGGGGATCATTATATTTCAACTATATCAAGCAAAAACATACTGTAACATACTCTAGCTAGGTCCAGATCAGCCTGCTTGCGGTGCCTCCAGAACAAGACAGAGGATCCAGAATGTGGTCTGGTTACAGGCTCTCCATACACCAACAGTCGGATCAGAACTCCTGACACCAGAATACCGTTCAGTAGCCACACCAGTATGGTTGGCAGCATCCAGTCCATCCAGCCCCACGAGTCCGCTGCAAAAAACACAACTTATTTGAATTGAAATGTAAACATGTTGGAGTCATAATTTTGAATACATCGCATGAAATCAGAGCGTTTTAAAAATAATTTCTGCACCCTGTACCTGCAATATCCACACCCAGGATGCTCCTTCCCGCATGATGGGAGGCTCCAGTGCTTCCGGGTGAGCTGCTGCCAGATGAGCAGAGCAGAGCGGCCAGAGGGTTGAGGGAGAGGAAGAGGAAAGTGAAACCGCACAATGCCATGCGGGAACGGTCCAACATGCCGGCAGCTCTACCTCCTGCTGCCGAACTGTCTATAACGCCCACATTCGGCTGCAGAGTAGATGAGAAACCAGAGAGTTGCCTTTGTGTTAGCGAAACTCAATGTGACAAGTTAAACATGGAAAGTTGAGCTGATGAAGAGCAGCCGTGATTGATTTAGTTAACAGTTTTAATGAGAGCTGCATACCTTGGTGTCCTCCACCATCGGACTGTCAGGCTCCGTGTCACTGCCACAGTGTGAGAAAGAGGTGGGGGAGCCCACGTCGGAGGCTGGCGGGGTGGGCAGCTCGTTTTTCACATCAGCCTGTCCATCCACCTCCATGGCAACCAGGTCCTTGAGAGACTCTGAAGAAGGAGGGTTAGAGGGTCAATCAGTGGTGAAAAACGTAAAGACATCTTCACCTTCAATTCCACTCACTCAGAGAAGACCATTTTTACTTTTGTCATTTGAGGATAACAGTAGCTATCAATAGACCTCATCACAGAAAGGTCAACTGAATCACTTACTTTCAAGGAACTGAAATAAACTGCAGAGAAGCTGTTATGGAATAAAGAGGAGGGAAAGGTTTTAAGCACGTACTGTTTTTCTGGGCTGCCATTTTCAGAGCCATGTTCTCCTGCTTGAGTTTCTGGTTGGCCTGCTGCAGGTAACGGATGTAGTCGATGGCTTTCCTCAGCACTGCAGACTTGTTGAGCTGTGAGAGAGTAAAAACACAAACAATAATACAATTAGCTTCTCCTGCCTCTTTTCAATGTTTCTGATGGCCAGGTCTCACAAAAAGCACACATTCTTAGAATCTATCAGCGCGTCATTAGTCTATGACATAGGGAGACTGCAATGGAGTCAAGAGATACTCTTTCCTACCTTGGCCTCAGTGCCGGCCACCAGATCTTTGAGCTCGATGATTTTGTCATTAATAGAGGAGCGGTAGCGCTTCTCGATGGCGTTGTGTGCTGTACGCTTCTCGCCTTTGTGCGGCAGCCCAGTGGGCTTGCCACTGATGGCAATGCGGTTAATGGGCAGCTTCTCAGCATCCACCATGACAGGCACCGTGGTCAGGATGGTGCCGCCGCCCATGAAGGCCTGAGGAGGTAAAAAAGGTGGCACAGGAGGGGGGAGAAAGAAGTATTTAACAGCATCTGACAACAGCAATTCGGGACTTCTAACTTACAAGCTCAATTTAAGGTCAAATGATTGATTTGATCACTGTAGTTGTGATGCTCTGAATATCAGTGACAGTTGAATATTTAAAGTGTAAACTTAGCTGCAATGCGCTGCCAACAAAGCGCATAATAAGTTCTCATTATTGAGTTGCACATGATGTGCCTACCTGCAGTGAAGCGCTCTGTACGGAGGTGGTGTTGGCCAGGGATGTGGGAGAGGCCACAGTTGTGACAATGCAGGGGTCATGCTTCAGAGTGGTCAGCAGCAGAGAATCAGCCTTGATGAACTGGGGCTGCAGCAACACCTGAGAAGACACAAAATACAGGAAATATATACTGTTCAGTTTTTTAGTTCTAAAATAGACAAACAAGAAAACAGAATTTATTTTGTGTACCATCCAGGTAACACACTTACAGGTACTTGCTGTACATGGGGTGCAATGGCTTGAACTGGAGGGCTTGCTGACGTAGTCAGGAGAGGAGAAGTGGTGGTCAGCCCTTGGAGCTGAGTCTGAATGGTCACTGGCTGAACACTTTGCGGTGAGGACGACAAGCTGGTGGCGGGTTGGCTTACGCTGCCGGGACTGCCAGCTGGTAAAATAGTTATGACAAAGATTTTCTTCAGCTTTAATTCTAGCTTGATTGAAGGTTATGACTTATCCATCACAACAATCTGCTCATTACTTTTGAAATTACAACTACATTTTTGCAACTGAACAATAAAATGCCAACAAACAAGTTCAACAGGAAATTTTACAGAGCATGAAGTAATTGCTTTCATTTTAGTATTGCAGAGCTGACTTAGTTTTCCATGCAGAAATAAAACATCCCTGTTTCCTTTATCCACTGTTGATTAGGGGTGTGACGAGATTTCGCAAGATTGAATTCTGACGATTCAGGTAAAAAGCTGTCTCACGGGACTCATGCAAATTACATTTTTCACATGCTGTCAAGCCACACATTAATTTTCTCATGCAATGAAATACAAATGAAGTATAACTGATGAGATAGACTCATGGAACGAATCAACTCCACCCAGCTGATTGACACCAGCACACAACCTGATAGTAATCAGCCGGACCCACTTGCGTTATGGTCCGAGTTTTGCAACATAAACATCTGAAAACTGAAGCGCAACCTCGCTCAGAAACAGATCAGAGCTGCTGAAGTGAACGTGTGTGGATCTGTGGTGAGATTTCTGCCTCATCAAAAGTGCTTCGGTTACTTTCAGTTTCACATGCAACATGCAGTCCCAAACTGCGTTGGCCAAACCGCCTGAAGGGGATAGCGTTACTTCCAGCGGATTAATAATGTAATGCACTGCAGAGTAAAGGGCAGGTAGACTTCTCATTAAATGATGACATTAATCTGGTAATATTATGACTTTTTCTGAACATGTTAGAGATTCTGAATGTGCAAAGAGATGTTACTTCCCCAAACAAAGCCAAAGAGGAGGGAAGACTAAATCATGACTCAGCAGGGATGATATTACAGGAGAAAAGTTGTTCTACAGGAGAAATATCTAAAAATCTGAAAAATCTTTAAAGATTTCTTAAAAATAGTGTTAAAATCTTGTCTCGATTTTGTGAACCCAATCTCAAATCAGTCTCGTCAGTCAAGTGTCTCGTCACACCCCTACTGTTGATCATTTGTACAATTCATATATTAGAGTGAAGTCAGATTCAAGCAATCAAACAGCAAGGCTCTACTGATATTTTGTAGCTGAAAATTATACAAGAAGAAATTAGACACACCACCTTTTTCTTTTTTCTGCTGCAATGTTTGTGAACATTTCTTTTAAATAGAAGGTCACTACAAAATTACAAAATCCGAAATTACTAAGCATTCTGGTATTGGTCAATGAAGGTCAATAAATATTAGATATACTGTATTTGTATTGGCCAATAGATAAACTGCAATCTCATTAGAAAATCACTTTACATTACTTATCAGCTCCAACTGGGCTAGACGTTGCAATCTCTTATCAATACAAGTGTTGGGGAATTTCTCTAGGAGTAAAAAAAATGTACTGAAACTTTTCTCCTAAAAGGCAACTATCAGGTCTTAAAGTTTTTGATGGACATGGCTGCAGCTTGTATGCATACATACAATATGTACATACACTGCCATATATAAACCAATTGGTGTCGACTAGACAAAGCATTTGCATTTAGCTCACAGACTACCACACTGCTGAGCAAAGTCTATTAGATTAGGATGGGAGATGAGATCAGCTGAGGTTGAATAACCTAGTGTCCTTCCTGTTTGGTAAATGCAATACACATGAAGAGCCCCCTTGCAGGGCACTGGAGTTTAATTTGTATGAGATTTGCAAACTAGACTAGCAAAGGAAACACACATCGGCTTTTAAATACATTGCCCCCAATGTTCTATAATCTATTTAAACTTATTAACTATTTTAGTTGAAGGTGTTTACTGTGTACAACAGGCAGCTGCAAAAATGTTAATCTTGTGTCAAAATTTAGCAGACACAAGCCAAAAAAACATCTGGCAGATTCTTTTTTTTTGGTATATTAATATTTTACAGAAGATATTGACATAAAAATGAAGGCACTCTACATTAATTCTTATCCTTGATTTTTAGCATTTCCTTCCTTTTTAAAGTAGAACAACAGTTATGTTGCTCGCTGTCTTAACAATATTTACCGTACGTAAGTGAGTGATTGTAAGGCCCCATCCACAATACTGCATTTTCACAACACTTTTTGCTACGTTTGCACCACCATCCAGACTAAAATGGCGAAAATGAAGACCTACAACGTACCCCATTTTCCGTTTTAAAACTCTGGAGGGCGTTTTAGTGAAAACAGGCAAAAACAGAGGACTTTAGAAACGATGACGCAGACGCTCACGTTTGGCTCTCTGATTGGGTCTTCTAAGTCATGCAAAGCAGAAACACAATGCTGAGAGATTTTTTGATTTGGTATTTTTATTAAAATATTTTATACCATGCAAATAACACCTATAGCCTACACTTGTACTGTCCATGTCGCTGATTACTTTGCGACGACTCCCAGTCTGTTTTCTGCCACTTTTAACCAAAGTTGCTATATTGGTCCTTGAAAAATAAAATCTGATGTAGTTCTTTTTCTGTAGTAATTTATTCTTTTGCTAAATCTTCGGAAACTACGGAAGAGAGAGACCATCTGTTGTCGTGTAGACAGAGTTTTTGCTTTGCGGCATCAGAATGCGCGCCGTTATCTGCTGTATTTGATGTCAGATTGTGTGCCACTGCCTGCTTTGTTTACAATTTTATTAGGCTTTGATTGGCCAACATGGCTTTACGATTATGGTCATATCACTGTCTGGTATTTAGCATGCTCTTGACAGCGCTTGATAGCGTGTTTTCATGTACACATAGATAATTAGTATTAATTATAAAAATACCCGTGTCCGCATGGACTAGGCCTTACTATAGACAGAGAACAGGAAAACATCTTATACAAGTATTGTTGAGAAAGATTGTTACAGTCGAATCAGTGAAGAATTAACACTGATGATGATACCAGTTTAAGAAACAAACTTTAAAGTTCCTATTGGCTAAAACACAGTATTTATGGCTCCTTTAAAAGCCATTTAAAACTTTTTTTATACATCTGCAGTTTTCGGAGAGGCAAACATGATTTGAAGTCTTTCTTAATGTGTCCCTGAGTTAAATTTTAGACAATTAAAAAACTAATTAACAAAATTGTCAAATGTCTATTTCTGGTTAAAAACTGCTAATGAAGGTTATTAAAAAATACATGGAAAAAATAAGATAAAAAATATAAAAATAAAAGGACAGCAGGAACCTGACTCAGGGACAACGTTCTTCAGAGAAGACAGGATACATTTGTGGATATATGATTGACCCAGTTAGAGACAAAGGAAATAGGGCCACAATAACCTACATCAAAGAGTGCTTACCTGTGAAGCTGTTCTGGCTTTTGAAGTTGGTCCGGACCTGTTGTGACTGAGCCTGGGCTTGAAGTTGTGTCTGTGGCTGCAGCTGTGGCTGAGTCTGGGGTTGGGGCTGCTGCTGGGGCTGGGGCTGAGGTGGAGTCTGAGGTGCAGGTGGAGTCTGGGGTGCAGGTGAGGCGAAGAGGGCCTGGGGCATGGAGCTGAAAGCTGAGTTCGGTCCTGGTGAGCCATGAGGTGAAGCTGCCTGGGTCGGGGCCGACTGGCTGAGAATGGGTTGGGGCTGCTCCACCTGGGGCTGTCTGAGGCTCGGAGCCAGCTGCAGGGAGGTTGGATGGTGCATCTGGGTGGAGTTGGGCACCTGGGCCAGCGGGGATTTCTGGAAAGTGGGAGGTTGGAAGGCCTTGTCTGGGGTGGAAGAACTACGGGTGATGGGAGGGCCCAGGAGTGCATCCAGATGTGGGCTACTGCTCAGGATGGAGGAAGATGGTGGAGGTACGGTGGTGGCGGCTGGAGGGGCAGCCGGGGTGATGGACTGGGTCAAACTTGGAATCTCTTGGGTGGGAGGAGGCCCTGTGTATGGGTTATCAAAAAGTCCTCCAAACTCCATGTCCTGGCTGTTGATGAGCTGTAACATGTCTGAAAATGGACACAAATGCGAACCACCGTCACCTCTACTGATCACGTAGAAAAGCATAAGAATCAAGTACAGTTCTGAATTAAAGACCTGAGCATTTGTTGAGAAACACTGTGTTCAGTTTGGCTCATTGATTACTGAAAACAACTTCTCAGTAGCAAACCCACATGTACAGTGTTTATGATATAACAGATCAGAGACAGGACTCAAAAGTACGTTACAGAATACAAGGATTAAGGTAATTTTATACAACACAAGGTTGTACAAAAAAATTAAAGTTTGTCACAGATAATTAAAGTTAGATTAGTTATTTATATATATATAAACCCAGGAAATAGTTCTGCAGTGCAATCATAGAGAATGCATTTTCTAAATTTGCATCTGGGAGAATGTAGACCACAGTAACAGGATAGTGATGATATGGCGATAACCATTGTGTATAAAATAACTTCATGCGAGGAGGAAGTACTGTACATCTAACAAAGCTTTTACTGCAGCGTAGGATAAGAACACGCACATTTTACCACCAGAACCAGCCAATGCTAGAATATCCAGTTAAAATAAATATCTGTGTAAAGCATTCAAAATACAAATAAACGTTTGCATATAGTTTAGTTAAGATTTATGACAAATGTCTGTTAGAACGCTTTAAAACTGTGTTTCATCAAAACTTGGTTTATTTTTTTTACTAAAAGAAAACATGAACTAGAGCCAGGATTGAATAATATCCAAAAGTGAATTTGTATTCAAAGTGCATTATGACATACACAGTAAAAACACACAAAATACACATATAATGTACTTTCTTCATGTATTGTTCTTCAATCAAAGTGCAGCCAGGCTATTTATAGTAGTCCCACAGCTTTGGGCCAAAGTACTGTCAGGGACCAGGAGAAATGTGGCCCCAAGTTTAGTGACAGACATATGAAAGAGTCATGAAACTAACTTTGTAATGGTCTTGCAGCTACTGACTCATGGATTCCCATTAGCATGATATGAAAATTAGAGATCTATAATGTCTTTTATTTTCATAGGAACTGGTGTGGTTGAGTGGGCAACGCTTTTAAAGTAATATGATAACTGAAATGTTCATAATAAGAGTGACAGTATTGTGCTTTTCAGTTTATCCATGGCACTGTTATATTAAATATATTCTATAATTTTGACCTCACTAGGAATATACTGCAAATAAAAAAACGCATGTATGTTGTGACTGGAGTGAAACGCAGCTCCCTGTATTTGTAATCCAGTGTTTTGTATGAGGTGATCGCTCTTGACCAATCAGAGCGCGTCTCAGAGACTTGCTATGCCGATCAGCCCAAGACAAGAGAGAGGGAGCGCTGTCTGTGCGCGAGGTTACCATCGAGCAACACCGCTGAGGGTTACTGTCGGTCAAGTTTAGGAAGTGGGCGAGAGCGGCTGCTGGATAGGCATTTACCGACTGCAGTTTACCGCAGTAGTGCTTTTCTTAAATACACGGAATATTATCATAAAACATATTAGCTATTACTGGGAAATCTCAGGAAAAATCAAGGAAACAACATAATACACCCCTGACATATGCCTGATTACGTCGTTTCTTCTCTGCATCCCTAACATTACATCAAACGAGTGATGAAAAAGTGACTATAACGCATATATAAAAGAATCCCTACGCCAGTATTTAGATATGCAAAAAGTTTTTTTAAAACGTTGTAAGATTTATGCAAACGTAAACACAAATAAGGGGAAGTGGAGACGAAATTTGTCAATATATCACATCTTTACGATAGTGTTTTAGTTTCTGAACAAAACTGTATATCTTTAATTTGAACTGCTGGTGTTGAGGAGCTGTGAACCCTACTAGGAGGAATGAACGGCAGTAACCCCTGTCTGCTGGGGGCGGGGCGCACTCACGACCACTAGCTTCACCCATTCGCTTAGCTAATCCCCTAAAATAATCGATTTGTCTTATTGTACAGTAAGATGCGGGCAGTGAGTTGTGATCTCGCAAGAAACAACGCTGTAATCGCATAACGAGACCACCTATTATCGCCTCAGCTAAGCTCTAAATAATACTAGCCAAGTGATTAACGTTAGCTAACGTTAGTCTAACTTAACGTTAGCTGATGATGGCTGATGAAAACTACTGCTGCGTGCTAAAACATTTCAGTAGGTCACTTGTAACTTTGTTATTTATGTTGGTGTAAATGTAGGTTTTTCTAGTCCAAACATCAGATGTAAAAGACAGGAGGCATGTCAAGCTGGTAAGTGAAACACACATGACATGCAGGATGCAACGTTAGCGTTAAGTTGCGAGCAGTGTTGTTAGTTAAGCAAACGTTGCCAGCCACTTTTTTGCATTTTCTTACCGTCAATGTCACTTAAGAGGGCCGTGTCGATGTCGCTGGGGTCATTGAGCGACAGTGTTGGATCCAGGTTATCCAACGAAGCATCGTCAAACGACAAGTTAACGTCATTCATCTTGTCTCTTGTGTCTGGCTTATTGTGGCGCTGAATGTCTATCGAACCTCTCGGAAGGAAGAAAATCGGACACTTATTACGTCGCCTACATTTGCCAAAGCGTCCGATCCCAAGTCTAAGGTAATTGTTACCTGAAACACGCGCAGAGTGAGCTGCAACTTTTTATTGACGTGCCTACTAACTCCTCACTCCTACCCCCATGACTGTCGGGGAAACTTGTCAAACCAAAGCCAAACACTGAAGCTCATTCAGCACTAACGTGCTGGCGGCGTC
>JAPMOB010148677.1:0-25974 GCA_029875015.1 Lepomis gibbosus
CTCCTGCATAACTCTAAATGTCAACTTTTCATGAGCTCAGGGAAACGGCTGTTTTCAGCTTGGACGATGCATTTTCCAGTTGATACAAAGGTTTATTTAAATCAAGAAGTAGGAGAATTTCCTCAACCCATACAGGAACCATCAGTACTCGAGTAAATGCGTTTAGTTACATTCATGGACTGGGTCCCTACTGGTGCAGTAGGGATTCTTGCAGGTTGAAGAACGTATGTGTGTGGTCTTCAAAAAAGCACTTCTGCTACTGAAATCGGAACCAGTTTTGTGATTTTATTTGTGAGATTTTTAAAACTGATCTTAACAGTATCCCCTGTTAGCAATTAAAATAACATGCTAAAATTAAAATTGCAGAAACATACAGAAGGTTTGAAAAAGAGTTTGTGTGCAGGTGTCCTGTTATAATGAACTGGAGGTAATGATCCATCCTGACGGAGTGATCCCTGTCTTGACTTTCCTGAGGGACCACACCAACGCCCAGTTCAGGAACATGATTGACCTGACTGCTGTCGACGTCCCATCACGGCAGAACCGCTTTGAGGTAGCAGTCACACCACACACACACCTAGAAACATGTTTTATTTATTTTTTTGTTCCATGTCCTCCCCAAACGTTTTTTCCTGTGAAATAAAGTGTTACGTAATTACAAAAATAGGTTTTTAGCAAAACACGTGAGCACTAGTCATTAAACTATCAGTTTTTGCATTTCCAGGGCAAACCTCCTCACTGTCCTCATCTTTCTGCAGTTAACAGTTTAACCATGCTCACTTCAGGTCATAATGAAAACCCAACTAGCTAATAATGTCACATCTATCTAGTGTTGCAGCAGTGCTGTTACAGTCAAAAGGTTTAATTTTACTCTGAACTAAACAGCAAAATTTTGTCAGGAAAGCCTCATTTGTCTTTATTCGATAAAATCATCTTCTCCTTGAAAATGTTTTATGGTTAGAATTAAAATATTTCCATGCTGTCCTGGTAATCTAAGGTTAAATCAACTAAACAAGCTGTCTGAGTGTTTTATGGTGATGATGTGTCTCTCTGGTTTACAGATTGTGTACAACTTTCTGTCGCTGCGCTACAACTCTCGTATCCGTGTTAAGACGTACACAGATGAGTTAACACCAGTGGACTCCGCTGTCCCAGTCCACATGGCTGCCAACTGGTACGAGAGGGAGGTGAGTCTCAACCTGCAATCTGAAGATTCATTGCAGTGTTTATTTCACCCTTTGTTCACATTCACAGTAAAATAGTTAGGGTTGTTTCTGCCAGCGACACAGACAAACTGAGAGTAAAAGTGTGTTTGTGTTTATACAGGTATGGGACATGTATGGTGTGTTCTTTGCCAACCACCCGGACCTGAGGCGGATCCTGACAGACTACGGCTTCGAGGGTCACCCCTTCAGAAAGGACTTCCCTCTCTCAGGATACGTAGAAGTGGGTTCTGCCAGAAGCATGCACACTCAGTACAGCACTCATCTTTATTCAGCTTCATTTGCATTCTCCAAAGCTAAATGTAGCAGAATTGGCAGGACGTCAGTCGAGACAAGACAGACAGGATGGAAGCTGTGCCCAGACGCTTTAGATCTCAAACTCTGCTGGACCCTGTGATTGTTAATTATTCATTTATTTAGTTATTTCTTTTTTGAGCTCATAATGATAAATTCAGGGTTCCCATAAGCCTTTTAAATCCTTAATAGTTTGTGCTTGGAAAGAATAATTTCTGGTTTAATTATTTCTCTCTGTCCATATATTTTTAAAAAATCATTTAAGTTTTTTGGTCCAGTTTTTAGTCCTTGAAATATATCAACTGTAACAACGACATTATTTTGAATCAAAATTAAACATTGAATTCAGTTTTCAAACTGATGCATTTTTCCCTCTGCAGGTGCGTTATGATGATGAGGTGAAGCGTGTGGTGGCGGAGCCTGTTGAGTTGTCGCAGGAGTTCAGGAAGTTTGACCTGAACACGCCCTGGGAGGTGTTCCCCGCCTACCGAGAGCCCAAAGAGGTCGCACCCAAACTGGAGGCTGGAGATCAGGCGCCTGAGAAGAAATGATGTCCCTGTGTTTCATCACTTTGTTCCGTCTGTCATTTTGGGATTCCCAGCCCCTTGAACAAACCCACCTGAAATATTTATGTAAATAAAAATACTAATAAAACAACCTTCAAAAGATTTTTCTGAGCTGTGGTTTTTGCGAGGCTGCGAAATTTCTAATTTAACTATGCTTTATATAAAAAGTTTGTGGACATTTGAACATTAAACCTATGATCACTGAACACCTCATTCTAAACTCATAGGCATTAATCTACTGTTTTAAAAGCCTCAACTCTTCTGGTTTCAAGCTCTTACCAGATTTTGGCAACAGCTGCAGGGAGATGCTCCTATTCAGCCACAAGGGCATCAGTTTAAAATATAATTTCCCATACTTGCATCTAAGGGACACAGAATAACAATTACTAATACCATATAATGTATTTGTATTGTACATTTTGTGCTTTCTTGATTTCAATCTTTGAATTAATCACTGTATTAACTAGTATCATTAAAGCCTCTGAAAACTGGGATTCATCCAAATTCTCCATAACATCACATAGTTATGATTAAAAATGCAACAATGAAAAAATAACAAAAACTCAGCCGGTCTAATTTGACTGAAAAAAGTTGATGAGCAAAGAAAAAAAAGTCCAATCATGTAAGAAAACGCTATTATTATAATAAGAATAATTTAGAAAATATTCCTTCTTGACCTCTTTTTGAATCTTTACTTTTGCTACCATACTGGAAACGCCCAGCAGATGGAACCACAGCACACAAAACCTGTAGCTATGAATTTCTCTGAATGCCGTTCATCTGTCAGATCGTGATTTTAGAGTTTACATCATGGATGCAATTACAGTTCAGACGGTACATTTCTTATTTTTTATTTTGTCAAACATTGTCATTGAAGCATTCATTTCACATGTAAGAAATATATTTAAAACATTTCAAAGAGTCAACATGAGCCGGAACACAAGACATCGGTCAAAATGTGTTTTTTTTAAATTAATAGTCTTGTAGTTATTTTTCTGTCATGGTTGTATTTGTGCTTTTGGGACGCAAGCCAAACTCAGCAACAACCAGGAATTACTTTCAACCACATTTTTGACCCATGTCTGCTCAACATAGTTTCTAATACACAATGATCAATCTTTCATTTGGATTATCTGAAAGAAAGACGCACAGACCAGAAACATCCAACATATTGTCAATAACTGTACAGATAATTCACATAATAAAAATACGCAGTTAACAGGCGGCGACTGGTCCTGTGAAGCTGTTCAGCCATCAAGTATCTTTTTAATTCACTGTATTTTCAGTTACATGCATGCATCACACAAGTGCTTCTGAGTGTCAAATGAGTTATGCTCTAGTCACTTTACCATGAGTTCTGTGTACAGGTATCACCTTCACTGGCTGATTTAAAGTTAAACTTAAAGTAAAACTGAAGCAATAGTTCCACTCCTGTGCACCGCTCTCTCACTGAGGCTGGAGCCGAGAAACCACAGAGGGTTAGACCGGGACAGAATATATTATTATCTGAAATGAGGCACACTCACAGTATAATTTCATACTGTGGAGAGAAAAAATAATCTCATTGTCCAAAATGTTGTCACTTTCTTAGAAGTCACTGCAGGCGTACAGGACAGGAAATTGGCGATTAGTAACACTGTGGTGGGGCGAGGCTGGTGAAAGTGTGAAGCCTGAGACTCTCTGTCCGTTATTGGTTTTCAGAGGAAGTGTGAGACCATTTCCCTGGTGCCAAAGAGATCACTGTGAGGTGAAGATTGAGCTTTTCACCTCTCAGACTGCACAGTGTCACATTTTCGGGTTTCTCTTGATGGTATTTCATATGACCTTTTTCAGGTTTTGCTATTTTGTAGTAAATATATCAAGAGAAAACGAATTTTAATGTGCTTCGCTATAGTGCATCAGTCTGAACGCAGTACCTTTAGAGGAACTGGAAGATGAGTACTGCATCGCTTTCCACAAGCTTTCGTGGTCCATTGTTAACTCTTCATTCCTATTGTATAGTGGGATTGTAAATTGCAGCAGAAATTAGATGAATTGATTTTAATTCAAATTAGAATATACTGGACTACAATTTGTCCACCATATTCTAATTTGAATTAATAAAACTGAGAGCAGTACTCTCTCTTTTTTCTCTCAATGAGTAAATCTCAAAAATCTGTTTGAGTTTTCAAAAAGTTAACTGGCCTACTTGGAGTAAACTGGTGTGTTCTGACCATAGTTTATATCAGAACTTCACTTCCAGTAAACTCCAATAAAAAATGTTCAATCCCACTGAAGTATCAATTCACATGGTGCGCCTCTCCAACAGGGAAGGTGATTTCATCAAGTCAAGGTTCATCACAATTTGGACGGCATCATCTTTCTCCCCGGCAGTGTGAAATTAAACAGACATGCATATTATAATGGCCCGGGAGAAGCAATTCAATTTTCCCCACAGTGGTCGCCATCTGAAGAAATGAATTAAACGCTGCTAGAATTAGAAATCTAATTATGGTCCAGATCCCTGCAGGCCTAGAGATGGCATGTGGTCAACAGTCTGTACCATAGGTCAGTACATATGTCAGTGTATATTCAGTTGGCAGTTTTCCAAAACTATGTCAGTTTCGTCCTGTTGTCCTCTGTGGCCGAGTATCAGCGCAAGAAATAAAGTACAGAAAGACTCATTTTGACACAAAACACACTATTCGTATTGTTTTCACATGCCTCTAAAGACATAAAGAAAGTAAAGTGACTTTTTACATACGAGAAGAAACACCAAGTCTTTGTCAAGGATAACAAATGCATTTTTTCACTTCACAGTGAAAATTCTACAGTGACCTCCTCACCTTCATGTCAGCTGAAACTTAAATATAGAATCAGGTTTTCCTTTATCGTCATTTTCTTTGAGCCTGATAATCAGACTGAACTGCCATTTTGTTTTCACTTCAATGGAAGATGCTAGCTGCAAGATTGAGAGT
Organism: Lepomis gibbosus; assembly: GCA_029875015.1. Classification (NCBI taxonomy): domain Eukaryota; kingdom Metazoa; phylum Chordata; class Actinopteri; order Centrarchiformes; family Centrarchidae; genus Lepomis; species Lepomis gibbosus. Next base: position 5,041 of record JAPMOB010148677.1, read on the forward strand.
CAACATTTGCACCCACAGTGCAATTATTTGATTATAAAATACTTAATGGTGCACTAACAGTGGACAAAAAATAGTTCTTTGTGCTGTATTAAAGATGCCAGGAATTGAACAGAAGTGCAAAAGCTAACCTTGTGAGTTTTGGTTGTTGCTCTAAACTTAAATTAGAGTTCAACTGACACGGAGGTGAGCTGGTAATGACTGAGTTTTTATTACAGAGGGAAATATTCAATCAGAGGTCACATTACTGCCATTCAAGGTTCCACATTTGAGTGTGATGAAGTCATATCCTGGGAAGCCATTAACTGGAAAATGAAGAGATTTTCATGCTCTGCATTCAGTCCTAGGTCCCTGTGCCTTTGCAAAGGAATTCATATGAAGAGGAAGTGTCAAAGACAACCACAAAGCAACATTCATTTCGAGTATTCACTCAGAAACTACCCAATGCCGTTTGTGTGAGACTCTGCCACTTTGCATGAATTCCTCCCACAATGTCCAGCGCCTAGCCAATGTGCTACAGCTAGGGTTTCTTGTCTGCATATGATTGGCTGGTGGTGGTGGAAGTGGTGGTGTTGTTGGGGAAGTCTGGATAAACCAGGAAGCCAGTGAAGGTGATGTACTTGGCGTGGTTGCTGTAGGCACCAAAGCCATCTCTCTGGTGGGAGTAGAGCCAGACTGTGTCTCCTGGTTTCAGCGACAGCATCAAACTCTGACTCTGTAGAGCTTTCTCACCCTGGCTGTCATCATAGATCATCGCCTGCACCTCCAGATGGTTCTTCATCAGCTTGACGGACAGCGTCTTCTGCGGCAGTTTGCCCACGTTGAAGGAGAAGTAGTAGGCCCCGGGGACGCGGCAAGTGAACACCCCCTTCGTCACGTTAAAGTCTTCTCCGATGTTGACAAATGCCGTGTCGAAGCTGACTGGCTGGTGCTGCGGCAAGCCCACTTGGTCTACCCCCACGATGCTCTGAGTGCGCCCCACCGAGAAGGCAGATCTCTGATCATCCTCTTCTTCATCCTCATCCTCCTCATTTTCCTCTTTATGTTGCAGCTCCTTCTCCTTCACTGTGTCTCTTGTACCAGACCTGACGTGCTCTGTGGCCTGCTTATTATCTAACACTTGGATGTTATCTTGTTGGGGCTGTTGGGAGTTGGAGGCAGGGTGGTGTTGGTGGTGGTGTGTCTGGTAGCCGTAGATGTCGGGGTAGACCAGGTAACCGTTGAAGGTAGTGTAGTGTCCGGTGTTGCTGTAGATGGCATAGCGAGGGTCGCCATGAAGACGAAGCCAGACAGTGTCACCAAACTCCAGCTGCAGCATTACACTCTGGCTCTGCACCTGAGGATTGAAACAGACATTAGTATCCCAGCTAGGGAGTCATATACAGGTCTGTTTTACATCAAGGCACCAACAACAAACATAATCCGATCATCTACCACACGCAATTCCTCAATCAAGGGAATTTGGTGTGTAATCCCCTCACTTTTGTTTTTTCTCCCCACCCCAACACAAATATACCCTCTGTGATAAAAGCCATATTGTACTGTGACAGTTGGAGAGCTTTGACATGATAAAAGTCCTTTGTAAAAATTTCCTCAGAGGGACAAATCCATCTTGAAAGACTTATTATTTGACGCTGACTTGACTAAGATACCTGACAAATTCATACAGCCTGCTTAGAGGAAAAATTTGGGGAATATACTTATTTGCTTTCATGCCAAGAGTGAGATGAGAAGCTCAATACCATTCTCGTGTTAGTGCATGGAGGTGGAACCAGGCAACAGTTAGCTTAGCATTACTTAGCTTAGCATAAAAACTGAAAGCAGGGGGAAGAAGCTGGTCTGTCTGTCTGTCGAAAATTCAGAATCACACCTTTGTCTGCCTCCTAAGCTAAGGAAACTGAATAAGCTTATTTCTTAAAATGTTATATGGTTCATTTAACTTAAGGAGTCCTTGCACTTCTTAGGGGGAAAATTCACCAATCCAATCCGTCCAATCATTTTTGATAGTAAATGTAGTCAATTAAAGCAATAAATTCCTCAGTGCCTGCTATTTCATTCTTCTGGCACCAGCGCCATCATTTGACAGTTGTACAGTGACGTAGTTGGAGTTGCCCGAGCCATCCCAATCCGTTCTACACATGCGCGTCGGGTTAGCTTCAGGCAGTGTCATAAAAGACTTTTAAATCTGCGCATGAGCTGAGTTTAGCACCAGGAATCAGGCACATACAGTTGTCAAGGAAGAACTACAGGATATTTCCGTGTTGATTTTGGCTATGGGTAGCTAGGGCCGTGCTAGATGCTGCTCAAAAACAAAACTTGTTCTCTTCGCTTGTGCTGCAAACTAGCTACAATTTCAAAAGCGAAAATGACATCCTAAAATGTGAGTGCAGAGGATATTATGTATAGTGTTTTGGCCGACTCAGATATTCAGCCATATTTCTTCGAGCCAAAGTGGTCTTCTTCAGGATCCCAACGATAGAAGACCAGCAGGGTCAAGAGGGTAGATGACCACTGAGTAAGGATATTTGTCACCTAATGCTATGTTTTGGCCAACAAAATAATAACTATAGGCTAGAGTACTCCCCCAGGCTGGGGTGGTGAGTTTGGACTAATGTGGTAATATCGAGGGACCATCAAGAGAAATGTGCGAATGTTAATGGACGATATACATAGGAGGTTTTACCTGGATTTACCTGGTTGGAGGTCTCAATAGCCTTGAAAAAGGAAATGGACCTACCACGTAAAAATTACAGCTTGATGAGCATGGTGATGCCAGGACAGGTGCACATGGCTTCCATGGTCAGTATTGCAGCTTGGGTGCATTTGTTGACAACGAGAAAATCACCAGTGGCAGTGAGATGACTCCAGTCCCACCAACAAATGTTCCGATTGGCTTGGCTGGAGCTCCAATCAGAAAACAGCCATTTAAGATAAGTGGTGATTGAGAGGTGTGAAACCTACCTTCCTTTCTTCTCCAGCGTTTTCCTCGTAGACGATGGCCTGCACCTCGTTTCTGTTCTTCATCAGCATCACAGACAGATCTTTGTGTGGAAACTTTCCCACTGTGAAGGAGAAGTAGTAGGCCCCGGGGATACGACAGCGCAACATGCCAGCTTTGGGATCAAAATCCCCGCCGATGTTCACATAAACAGTGTCAAATGTCACAGTCATCTTGGGGCCACCTTCCATGCTGTTGGTACGTGCAACTGAGAAAGCCGAGCGTAGCTCCACGTCATCCAGGAGGCGGGCAAAACCCCACACACCGCCTGCATGGCTCAGGCACAGCAGGCCAATCAGCATGCTCGCTGGTAGCAGCATTGTGTCTGCAAAACATTAAAAAAAAGAGATTTCATTACATATAGATAGCTTTTAAATGTTTTTGCCACATGAGAAGTCACCCTTAGATCTTCTCTGCAACACTGCAGTGTTTTTGTTGCAGGGCTTGATATGAAGAAAGTTCAATTTTGGATAGCTCAGATCACCTGGCAAATCACAGCAGGTTACTAACGAGTGACGAGGAAGCTGGAAAATCAATCTGTATTGCTACCTATTTTTCTGTTGTGGTAAATGGCAACTCATCTTTTCTGTTCCTCTGGAAATCCTTCTAAAGGTGAGCTACTTAATTTCACTGTTTCATTCGACAAATTTATGTAACACAATTTCATACTGAAGATCTAAAAGATGCCTGAAGAGTGTTTGTTCATGTTATTGCTTATTGGTGCTTTTGTAATAATAAGGCTGATGTTTGGATTTCTTTCCATAATATAGAATCTCTGTCTCATCACATAATTTCACACTTCGCTGCTCCTGTCTGGTGATTAGCATATCTGTAGTCAAACCACAGCAGCATTTTTCTGCAAAAAAGTTTATCCACCTTTCGTATTGGTTGTTGCCTTCCTAACTGGAGACTCAACCTTGCTTTGGTGGAGATCATCCAACCATCTATTCATCGTCTATACGGTGCATGGCTATGGGAGGACTGGAGCTAAATCCAGCTGATATTGGGCGAGAGGAAGGGTACACCTTGGACAGGTCGCCATTCCATCACAGGGCTTGGTAGGGATCATTTGATTTTATATATTTGTGTTGGTATGATACCTGTGTTTCTCTACCATTTTGACCTTCATTCAGTAGTTTGACAGTATAGACAGACAGGAAACGTGAGACAAAGTGAGAGGATTTTTTTTTATACAATCTATGGGAATTACATACAACAATTTTTAGAAGTGGCAATTTTTTAATTTAAATCAGGTACGATCTGATCAAAGAATGAGTAAAAAAGATTGCATTCAAAACCAGCTTTTAGTACTTGACAGTTTTTGCACATTTTAGTCAGTACCAAAAAAGTATTGAGGTTTAATACAGTCCTCACACATCACTGCAAGAAAAATGCCTCATCTGAGAGAACTGTAGGCATCAACAACAGACAGCAACAAGCATTTGTGAATACACGTGTGGAGGTAAAATACTAAAACCATACAGAAACAGATAACACTCACTGAACAGAACAAGCATACATCTGCAGATCACACAAAAACACAAAATAGTGTTCAACAAATGTGCCTAAAAAACAAAACACACACAATCCCTGTGCTGTGTTTGAGCTGCAAGCCGATCTCTCAGTAGAGGAGCTACTGATGTGTTTTTTATTAACTGAGACAAGCGCTCTCAATGTCTCATTGTCCTTTTCTGGTAAACCAGCAGGAAAAAGCAGACACACAGGTGGAGCTCTCAGTGTTCTCAAAGCATCCTTACCACAAAAAGACAGCTTATCATGTAGAGAGCTACCAGACCCAGAGGTGCAGTTTATCAGCCTACATGAGGATAATATAAAGGAAGGAAAATATATAAAGTATTTAGAGGTGGAACCGCTCCTCAAACTCCTTAATGATGATGTCAAGAAGTAGGAAGTATAAAGGAGCTGGGTCTGCTGTTTTAATCTTAAAGATGTTTTTCTCCTCATCCAAGAGGCGTCAGCTGCTTTATTGAAGTCCAGGTATTTACAGTGAACCTCTTGGGTGCTTTCTATTCAGCTAATTATGCTTTCTCCCTTTGTCACTCCTCTGCCCTCCAGCCTGCGACCCAGAAACTGACTGAGTTCCATTATCGTCAAGAATGTTCCAATCACTTAAAAGCGTCTCAGGGGAGACAGGAGGCTTTCTAAGGAGCTTGGAAGGATAAACAGCAGGTATGTTCGATACAGAGGTTTTTTTACTAGATGGAAAACTCCTTCAATCGGTATCTGTTTAGTCATTGGTTGGCTGACCAGTAAAAAACTACCTGTGGAGACTGGAATTACATATTTCATTTTTAAAAAAATATATATGTGTGTCGAATTTCCATGATGAATAAATCATATTAGAACTTTGGCAACTGTGTCTACTTTTTCTTTAGAACCCAAAGGGCTTTTCTTCTTCTTTCCTTATTTCCCGCTCCAAGTTTTGTTTGTTCAAAGCTCCAAATATTCCTTTTTCATTTTATCCTCCAACTGTTACCGGTCCACTGTACCTGTAGCCTTTTTCAACCCAGTTGTAGACTTTATGTAAGGCATCTATCTTATGTTATTGCTTTGTTCTTTCAGTAATTATCCGGGAAAAATAAACCGTTAAGGATAGGGGGAAAAAAATCACCTCGTCACAAGACACCAGTGGTGACTGTTGTTAGGAGATGGGATGTGAGCTTTGTTTCACAGTAAGGAAGTAACACACTTTGCACATCCAGCCAACATCCTCCCTAGAGGTGAAAACCCAGTGAATGCAGCATGACGCAAAACAAAAGTTTGGGCTTATTCATTTTCTATGGAACAAAAGTTAACAATCGATACAGCACTGACTGGCATAGAAAATGTTACATATTTTAATTTTATGCAAAACCAGTCAACAAAAGCCTCTTTGAAGAGTGATGAGATGTCCTCCAAACTAAAACAGCAAATATTGTCTCATTTTCTTAGACATAATATGTAAGATTCATGGTATGCTAATGTCATCTACAATAAGCCACCCCTTCTCCATTTCAGATCTATTTGGAAACTTCAGTGAAAATGATATCTTGGTGTTGCATTTAGGAGCAGTTTTGGCAATAGAAAACATGCATTTGCATCATACTATACTATCGTGTCAGGGGTTTTCATGGCTATCATACTGTAACTGGAGCGAATCACTGCTTATACCATGTTTGACCCTGTTAGCCTCCTCTTCACCTGAATGAAAACATCGCAGCAGAATGATAAATCATTTCAGCCATCACACTGGCAGAAATGTTTTTTTAAATATTAAATGTACTTTCTAATGTGTTACAACAGTTACAATGCATCACTACCAAGGCCTTGAAGTTATTTACTGTTTAAACTAAATGTTCCTCTTGTATGTTTATACTAAATCGACCTCTTTAAATGAAAACTAATTATAGCGGTTAATTGTACTTAAGGCACTGAGGCACAGCTGATCGTTTCTGTCTGATTACTTGTCCCGCTGCAGCAGGGGGAAAAATCTATTCAGCAAGAGCAAAATATGCTCCAGTACCAGCTCACTGCAGATATTATTATTCTCCTTTATGAATCTGAGCAATCTTTTTTGTACCCTAAAGTAATAAAGTAAATTCTAAAATTGATAATGCAGCAGTTACCCTTGTTTGGATAATGGCAGCTTGCATTAAGAAATTGTGTTTGTTTGTCTGTGTAATGGCAGCAGTTTTAACTAGTCGTGTCGACAGACAGTAATCCTTAGAGAATGTGATGCTTCAGTTCAAACAGCACCGAAAAAATAGATCAAACAAACCTCTTCCATAATGAGCACACACGGGAGTTAAGCTCATAGAGGAGCAACACAACACAGTTGAATAGAAAAGACTAGAGCAGAATTAGCCCATGCAAAAGTACACTTACGCAGTTTTTAAAAATTAAACTCATCACTTTCTTTTGGCTTGCTTCTGCTACAGTAAATGCATCATTTTAAACGGGTATTGTGCTGTTTTATTTTACTTGCATACGTTTAAGCATGTGTCAGCATATTTGTGAATGTAACTGTCTGATTAAAGTAAAGTAATCTGATTATAAACAACATTTGAAAATTACATGCACCTATTTCTTGGAATCCAACCATACAGATGACAAATGCTTCAGTAAATGTAGTTCATGTTCTTTGTTTCAACTGTTACTGCAAAACAACCCAAATGGCTACACTGGAGTTGCAACCCTTGCACAGCAGAGGTTTGGGCTAAATGCTAACTTCGTGCTCAAAATGACAATGCTAGCATGCTAATGTTAAGGTGTAATATTTATCATGTTCACTGACCCGGATCTACCATATGGGCAACCTGGGGCCCTTGGGAAGAGAGGGGCCCTTTGTGATGGAGGTTGTTTACAAAAAATGAAGTCTCATCATGAATGTCTGTTGAATATGTCCGTTTGATGACTGGCCAGGTAATGATTGGCAGCAGGCCAAAATGCTCTGTTGAGATTGGCTACTGATGAAGGTGGGTGGGCAAAGAGTAGGTGGTTTACATTGTACTGATTCACGAGCAGTTTTTGGAAGAAGTTTGGATTAAAACAGTGGAATTAATTTGTAACTGATCCATGGTCAGATAGCTTGTATTTGCGAGTGTAACGTTTGTGTTTGTGGAAATGGAAGAGGTAGCAACCATAGACTGTAAATACAAAGGTAGCAACCGCCAAGAGACAGAAGCAGCTGCAATAAAAACTCGATGTGGAGCTAGCCAGTGTTAGCTTGGAAGCATCGTCCAAGTTACTCAACCAGCTATGCTCACCCCTCAGTAAATTAACTTTAGCTAACTTTACGAAAGAAACGAAAAGACAGATGACGCTGCTGAACGAGGTAACACCACCTCAAGGAAGTGGCAGGTACCATCATCTCTGTGGGGATCGATTACAGAGAGCACCTGGGGGGTAAATTTTAAAAAGAGATTTCAGCCTTTCAGAATATCCACTGTCACGGAGGGGGAACGACGCCGGAGGAAAGACACGCTATTATTATTAAAATATCACCGTCTCTTAGAAAAAATATTCATTTTTGCTAGCTGGACTTGATCGGCTACTTTGCGAAGAAAAAGACAACAACATCAGTAAAGGTGAGAGCTATTATGAGAGCAAATTTGCTGTTTGCATAATGTGTGTTATATCATTTTGGTGTGATGTTGCTATATAAACCTGTGTGAGAGGTAGTTTGTAAGTGCAGTATATGTTGGCTTTTGGAGTGTGAAGTTGCCCAGCTCACTTTAGTGACTGTTCTTTTGCAAACTGCACTCGGCAGTGTTGTGATATGAGGTTGCATCTTCAGTCAGTCATGTTTCAGAATTACTAGTGTGCTTTCTGCTTGGGTGAACACTATTTGGGATCTTGGGATGACCGAATTCACTGTATAATTGTATTGTGATTTGTGAGTGAGATGACACTACTTATTGAACTGGACAGGCATAATTGCTGCCTGCTCAGCTGGACTTTTCACCAATATGTGTATGATTTGACATGCCACCTTGACTGGAATTTCAAATAGCCTAATTAAGGTGGGCCTTAGCTTTGTGTGTGTGTGTCTGTGCGTGTTGGTGGAGTCTGTATGGTGGGGCAAAGGTTTTATCAGGTGCCTGTAGCAGCTTTGTCATCAAGAGTGTGTGTGTGTTAGGGATGGGAGCAGGGCCCTTCAGTGCTTCAGTGCCCAGGGGCCCCTGGGGGTACTAATCTGGCCTTGATGTTCACCATATGAATTTAGTGTGCTGGCACACTAACATTTGCCACTTAGTAGCTCTAAACACAAAATACAAGTGATGCTGATGGGAATGTGATGAGTTTTGCAGGTATTTCATCATTTGAAATTTTAGTTTTGACCTGATGATCGTGCTTGCAGAAGATGCTATATATTCTACAGTGAAACATAAGGACTTAGCTACCATTAGCAAATGAAATAATACAAAATATTATGTATTTGTAAATATTTCTCTTTTGTATGAATGGCTCTAACATTGTGTGTTTGGATGATAACTGTGTTGTGTTGCCTCTTAAATCCAAACTAAATCAAATTATTTAGTGAACACTACATTCATGCAGGAGCCTCAGTGCAACCACAACTGAGCAGCTTCACTGTAACGTGCACAATTACTTTGATGAATGCTGTTGATGATACTTGTTTCAAGAGGAGAGGATATTATATATTCATTTCTTTCCCTCACAATGGTGCTACTTCCTGCAAATTGCAAACTTAATGTGAACAGAACCAGCACTTAATTATAATGACCAAATGTAAGCATAAAGATTGAAGGAAACTGCTGGTCATAACTTTTATTTTTGATAGACAAAAGACAGAAAAAAATGCTGTGAGTTATTAATTTTGTGCTGGTAATTACTAATCTCCAAAATTAATCCATAATCACTTCTTATCTGGGTCAGAGCTACAATTCCCACAGGATGAGCCTCCCAGCACAGACTCCTTTGCCCAGCTTCCTCCAGGTCCTCCTGGGGTATTAGGTGATGACTTTGTCTTCACGCCCCTCTCAGAACTCAAAATAATAACAGCCAACCGCAAACACCCGTGTGAAGGATCAGGGCGTTTAGGAGGATTTGACACTACTTGATCCAGCAGTTATATACAGTATGATATGTGAACATCTCCTATACTTTGATATACATTTGCATTAAATGTAGGGTAGCAGTGAGGATTGCCTGAACAATGTTGCTTGAGCGACCAGGTGCCCAAACTACCTGGCTTTTCTCTGTGTGGGGCAGCAGCACTTGGACATGGTTCAGATCAACCAGCTCCATACAATGATAAAAAGTACCAACCAAGCAGAGAAACACTGATTTAGCTGCTTGTATCATGGTGGCTGGCGTCTGCTGCTTTCAGTCGCTGCAGAGAGATTCTAACCATTGCTGAGAGATGGAGTGAAGATTTGTCTGAATCTCAAGCTTTGCGTCTTTTATCACTACCACAATCCCAAGAAATGTCCAAAATACTGTACTATTTAGAGTGCCAGTCAATCCCACGGTCCTTTTCATCACAACCTACAATGACTTGAAGTCCTTCATCAGGGCAGCTGCTCAAATCTGACATAGATGTGAGCAGCTGCCTCGAAAATGGCAGGAGAAAATGAGAAATCCACAGGAAGTCAGGAAATGACTCATTACTCCTTTAAAGCAACCTACAAATGATGACCTGCTGGGGAAGCATTAAAATATGTTTGCTAACTGAGAGCAGCGTGCATCCTTGCTCTCTATTCCAAACCTTTGTATTTTGCCAGTTGAATGAAACACTAAATGGAAATGTTACGTTATCCTGGAAAATGAGGGGTTGCATGCATCAGTGTGACTCCCTACAGCTCTGCTGAGTGATGTCTCGAATAGCAGTAGAGGCCTGCTGGTGTGTGTGTGTGTGTGTGTGTGTGTGTGTGTGTGTGTGTTTATGTGTCTAGTGCAATGTCTGATGGGAAAAACACAAGGTAGCCGAGTAGCCACAGGATGATGCTGCACCTTGCGATTTATGTTAAGTGCCAATGCAGAAAGTAGTGTGTTCTGTATGTAGTGATGTGGAAAGTGAGGTTGTGGGTTTGTAGTATGCTGGAGCTAAACCATAAGACATATGTTGTCAAAGACCTGCAATTAATGTTTGCATTTTTATTAGCCGGCGTAACAATGAGCATGCCCTGACCTTAACAGAAAAGGTTCTGTAGTTTTCAGCCTGATGCATTTCCCATGAATGTGGCCATTATGAGTCTATAGGTCATGCTTACTTTGCACTTGCACCCTCCATTGTAGAGATTCACGGGATTGAGGGAACACGGTAAGGTAAGGCTGTTAAGTTGACTAAGATGAAGTTAGCTATATTTGCCATTTAAGGGTCTACTTTTTGTTGGATTCAGAGTATTCAAGGGTCCAAATTTATGAAGTGGAAAGCTGCAGGAGGCTTGCACAGTTTACCACCACATACTTTGTTCTACACAAGTTTTTTATTCCCCAAATATCTACGACGTCTGTGGCGAGTGCAAAGTTAGCACGAATAAAGCGCCACAATGACCATCTTTATGTGAAATAAGGTTCTTGTCTTGAAAAAAGAGCAGAGCTGGCTTTGGAGCATGGCTGCAGCTTACAATGATTTTAGTGCTCTAAGCTTCTATTGATTATTTCAACGATTCATCGATGCGTCGTTTAAGAAGTACTTTTGCTTGGCGGCGGCAGTAACGGGATCAGCTGTGTACGTTGATAGATGATATTTATTAGTCCTTTTGGAAATTCATAGTTTGTCATACAGCAAATATCAGACCAACAACATCAACAGACCAACAAGTAAACAACAACCAAACCATCACAAAGATCACCCGAGTGATACAAGTTATACTAAAAGGTGCAGCTCTCCGACACCCAGTTAACTCATGATTGTGATGTTACGACTCAAACTCACGGACCACCCAGGCAGTGTGCACATTTTCAGCTGAGGATTGCGGCTTACCTTCAACTCAACAATCGATCATTACAATTACATTTACATTTATTCATTTAGCTGACGCTTTTATCCGAAGCGACTTACAATTGTTAGGTTGCACGCCTCTGGAGCAACAAGGGGTTAAGTGTCTTGCTCAGGGACACACAGGTGGATGGGTCACAGTAGGGGATTGAACCCGGGTCACTCGATCATGATTTCAGTTAAATGCCAAAGTTGCTGTTACTGTTACCTTGTCTGTGGTCTGCTGGCAGAACACCGGGTGCTTTCTGATACGTTAAGAGCAGCTTGTTTGCAGAAGTACATAACACAAATCACACACACAACATTCACAACATACAAGCAGCCAGTATGTGCACATTTAAAAACCCCAAACCCTACAGGTAGGTTTCAAAGCCTGATCGCCGAAGGGATAAAAGATTTGGAGTGGCGGTTCGTCTTACACACGGGTAGTGCATAACGACGCCCAGAAGGCAACAGAGAGAATTCACCTGCCAGAGCATGTCCCGGAGAGGCTAGGATACTTGCTGCCTTCCGGACTATTAGTTGGTTGCAGAAGGCAGTTAGGGCTCTCTGTTTCACTCCGATGATTTTCGAACATATTTTTACAGTGTTGTTCCGACAGTTCCTGTCTTTAACTGTCAGATTGTGAAACCAACAGATAAAAGAAAAACTTAAAAGACTCTCCGTAAAAGACTGATAAAATCTACACAGGATGACAGGCGAGACAGAGAAGGACTTCAGTTTGTGGAGAAGATAAATTCTCTGTTGCCCCCGCTTCATAATGGTGCCGCTGTTTATATCAAACTCAAGATGGTCATCAAAAACAGTGCCCAAGTATTTATATGATGAGACAGTTTCCACCTTTTCATTTTGCATGATCCTCTCTGAAGCAGCATCTCTATTTCGCCCAAAGTCAGTAATTAATTCTTTGGTTTTAATTCAGCATTCACACTGCTCACAGGTCGCACAGGAGTTTGAGCACTCGGACCTATTATAATAATCAGGTATGCTTCTTTCCTCACGCAGTAGTGGTCTCTCCCTCCACAACTGGGTAATTATTTCATCCATCAAACACTGCCATCTGATCCCTACTATCTACAAAATCTGTGTGACTGTGATTATAACAGTGTTTGACATTCAGAGTCAGTCTGCTCAAGCTTAAAGCATTGATGTGCCCTTCTAAGACAAAGACAGATGCTGCAAGACAGCGACAGAAGGACCATGTCTGAACACACCATCAGTTATTTGTGTGTTTTCAAGCCAGCAGAAACCTTCAGCCTTTTGTCCCCAAAAGGTCAACCTATCAAGGATTTCAAAACCAGCCTTATTTTTAGATTGACCTTCATGCATTTTTGAAATTATATGATGGATTTTGAAAGTGTCTCACAGACTCAAGGATCGTCTTTTCTCAACCCTTGAAGCTCCATCTAACATTTAAGTTAAAATGTAAAAAAAAATATGAAAAACCACATTTGGTCGTCTTCACTGTGTCCGCAGTTGCAGTGGAATGAACCAAACACCCTCAAAGTAAGCCGAACATCGGCAGGTTCATTACTTTACAGGCTCCCTCTTTATTCAACTCTTGTTTCTCCTCGTCATTAAAATTAACCAGCTCCTTGCAGTATCAGGTGCGTCTGTGGTTCTGCTCCATCTCAAATTGTGGCTCTCCCTGAGATCTTCCCTATGTCTAAAAATAGAGGAAGGAGAAAGGCTGATTTCTCCTCCGGGGAGACAGATCAATAACTGATGAACGAGATGGGGATGAAAAGGAAGACAGGAGGAGGGCGAGGAAATGGAAGCGAGGAAAGAAAAGGAGTAGACGATGAGAGAGTAAGCTAAACAAAGGTGGAAAAATCTCCGGCGAGAGCGGATTTAGAATAGACCATGAGGATGTGGGAAGTTGTTTTGCTGTTACTGTAATTTGTGTATTTATGGAGGACTGGATATACAGTAAATGTGTGTGTGGCCTGTGTAACTTTGTTGTGTGGGTGGTAAATTGTGTGTTTGCGTAGTCCTAGCTGCGTGGGAAGGTATCTTATTATAACATTACCTAGCTTGTTTATTAGTTTGATAAATAGCTTGTTGGATAGTAGAGATGCGCCGATTGATAAGCTGGGGACTGAGAATAGACCTCTTTTCAGCTTAATCAGCAATGACCAGGGGCCGGGGCCGAGCAGCGTCACAGCAGCACAGCACAGACAATCAAGCAACACTCACTATTTACATCTGCAGAGAAACACAAAGAGACACGTTGTTGTATCACATTAGAAGATGGATGATAGGCTATTGTAAAGCACGGACCAGGTAAAGCAACAGTGAACACAGCTGTTGGTGGCGATGTCATTCATTACCATGGTGGTCTCGATCAGTAATTAACAACAAGCCTCCTCCACATGTGGCCCATCTGCTGCTGGGAAAACAGAATTGCGAGTGAAAAATGCAAGTTGTCTTTTAAAAAAACTGCTGATAAAGTCAGAGCTGACAGATATAGAGAGGGAGAGAGAGAGAGACAGGTGTAGGTGTGTGCGTGTGTCTGAAGGGGAAAGCAAGGTGAGCAGATTACAGACGGTAATCAGAATCAGCCAGTAAAAAATGTAATCTCTGCATCTCTTACTACAACGAACACAGCGATAAGCCTGTGTGTGAACTGATATTAGGCTGACATTTGTGTCCCCTTCAAAAATTGCTCTGGAGTTTATTGTCCCCCCCAAGTGTTAGGTGAAATTTACGCCCATGGTCCTATTTACTATTGTGAAGCCTAATGTGTGTGTGCTTGTGTGTGCAACAGTGTGCAGTGTATGTATATTTATGTGCATATACTGTTTGGTTTTTCCTGTGCTTGTGTGTGTGTGTGTGTGTGTAGTTAGCCTTGTGTTGGGTGTGTGCATGCATGATATGCATGTGTGACAATGCTTTTTTGGTTGTGTATAGTGAATTTCTCCTCCATGCTGAGCATCTGCTCCAGGTGATAAACACATTAGCCCTCACACTGATGCAAAACAACTCTCTGACTTTCACCGGCTGCCTGAAGATCACTAGCTTATATTACCTTTAAGTCCACTCTGAGAACCTGTTAATATGTTTCATATTTCCTCCTGCTGAAGTGCACATGCAGCTGTGTCATCATCTATGTCTTAGGAGGCCATTGAACTCTCAACCAGGGGCTTCTGAATTTGTCTCACAGCCACTACGATTAGAAGACACTGCCACTGTGACTGTTTTCTGCTTATACCTTACATTTTTACCAATATTTTACACTGACTCAACAGATTTCATGTATGGGAAGAGGGCTTGTATTGTCAAACCCATATAGATTTTTTTGCCAACTCAGCAGTTCTGTGGAAATTATTTACCCCTTGTGGCTCATTGTTTTGGTTTTATGGCACATTCATTGTACGACTCAGACTGAGTGCTCTTATCAACCTTAAAATGCATTTCTAAAAAGCCTTGAACACAACATAAATATGCAAGATAAAGAAATTATTAATTACTTATTTTTTTAGGTACAGCCAGTAACACTGCTTGTACTGTACTGCAGCCTATTAACCTGTTTGTCAGGGAAGGAAATAATTAATTTAAAATATTTAACTTTTAAAATTACAATTTGATTCAAATATATTTCTTTGGAAAAATGTTCCGCATAGATCTAATGTGTCTTATAATAAATAAAATGCCCTTGGAAATAAGTAGTAAATTAATGTTAATGTAATTCTTATTTGCAATAAAATAAAAAAACGTGGTATTTTTTGTTAATAATGACCTAATTATACATTTATACATTCCTTATTTGGGAGCCTAATTATCTGTACATTCCCTGTCTGCAAATATTTTGATACATAGCGGTGCAACATTAGAGAGTTAAAGGAATTAGGAAATCTTGTCATTCCAAAATCTTCAGCACGTTTGCCACGACATATTCAGCAAACGCGCTTAACTTCGCGTAACCCACATATGATGTCACTAAAAAGGTTAACCGGTTGAGTATCAACCTATCAACTTACGTGACGCCAGCAGAGGGCGCATGTTTCTAGCTAATTAGTCACGAGAGATCTTCTTCCCTTTGTGTGGAGTTGTACAACGGAGCTCTAGCTTCACTTTGATGAAAATAGTAAATAAGTTAAGACATATGGTCAATTTATACCCAGAGTCGTGGAGTACTGCACCGTGAGGCCACCGTGAGTTTTTTGCTGAACTTTTTTTTTCTATTACTTTGTCTGAACTTTCCCATTAGCATATCATCATGTTAGCTGTCTTAGGGAGATTCTATGAACGAACAATATCGCGTGTTAAAATCACAAACTATTACAAAAACCAGCCGGAGTGATGTGAGAGTATTGTGAAATGTTTACATATGTACTAGGTTCATTCTGTGTTCAGCTACAGTTACTGTGTTCAGAAGGTGTTTAACGTTAACTCAGGTAACGTTACTAATGGAAGAAATAATGCATTAAGTTAATTCATGTTAGTTAAAAAGAAGTAGCCTGTGGTTTATAGGTGTAAAGGCAAGATCTTTTATCTACCCTGTAGGGAACATTTTTTATTTCAAGAACAAGTTTTAAAACCTGTGCCATCATTTAGCTTCTTGCAATGCAAACTAATGTTTTAGTCCAACAGACTTGTATGTAGTACAGCATAGTTGGGTTTTAAATTTTATAGTTATCTTGTAACCATGGTTATGTTTTGTTTTTTTTAAAAGTGATGTATTGAGAAAATGAATAAGTTACCATATATGGAAGAGAAATGGAAATTATTATAATAGATTTGATCTGTTCTGTACTGCTACTGAAGTACTGTACTGCTACTGCTGCATATTGGTTTGTTGATCCTGGATTTCGTTGGTTCCATACCATGATGACTTTGATGGCGAGCCTGTCCCAGTGAGTGACGACTGGATGCAGTGTGGCCAGCTGTGTTGGATTCCATCCTGTGGAGTGACTGAACTGATTGGCATCGAGATTTTGGATACTGGAGTCCAGATAAGAGACATTTAAAGTATTATGTTCTACTAACCGGTTAGATTGACTCTCTGTTTATTTTTAAGAGCTTTACTTTATTTGGAATTTAAGTTGTAAATGCAAATAGTTTTATGAACAGTGTGAACCAGGATTGTGAATTAAACCTGCCAGCTGTTCTGTTCTTTAAACACGTCTCCTCAGCTGTGCTGCTCAGAGCCTAGGTGATTGATGTATACCTATTGTGTTTTAATTCAGAATAGAGGGGTTACATTCAGATAACTGTGTAAATGACTCGCCTAAACATGATGAATGCCTTCTGTGTGTAATTGAGTGTGTGTTCATGAGAATTGTAAATTAGTATAATTAACCAAATAAGACTGTGCACGTCCTGCCCCACATTGCAGGAAGTGTTCATTCATCTAAATGACATTGAAGGGTAAAAAGAAGAACTCTATGAGTCCTGCTTTCAAGATCCATTAAGGAAAGTCTACCTTTTTTTTTTACAGCGTCAGCCGGGAAATTAAGGGGATAGGGTTGGATCGGTGTTTCTGCCTGCTGCTCTAACAAGTTTCTCATTTGCAGAAGCTCAGTCTGTGGTAATCTAAATCTGTAACAACAACCATTCATCTGTCTCTGGGATTATATATCAGAACGGGCATCCATAAGAAAACACTTCCAGCCAGGGTTGTACTGGGACTGAAATTTAGCCCAGGGAGGAGCCTTTTATGTGAGCACTCTTTGGGTACCCAGAGAAAGAATACATATAGAAAGAATACATATAGTTTTGTTGTATACAGCGATTATACCCTAGACCTTCAAGAAACTTTAGGATGACAGCTGCCCACACAGTTTGTATAAGCAAGGCACAGCAATACAAAGTATAGGCCTAATTTAAATAGGATCTTCAAACTCAAGATTGCTTCAAAGAAATGATATATA
The DNA here is from genome assembly GCA_029875015.1 of Lepomis gibbosus. Taxonomy (NCBI): domain Eukaryota; kingdom Metazoa; phylum Chordata; class Actinopteri; order Centrarchiformes; family Centrarchidae; genus Lepomis; species Lepomis gibbosus. The sequence continues at coordinate 22,376 of JAPMOB010148677.1, forward strand.
CAGTCCATTAGTGAAAAACATTGGTTTGGATAATGGCAGACTAATTGTACATGATACCTACAGCAGGGCGGGACCTCTCCTAAATTGTGTTTTTACCTTTAAGAAAATTCAAAATATGAAAAAAAAAAAAAAAGCAGCAACTTCTCATTATTTCATGCCCTGTTGTAAAACAGTCCAAGTTTTTATTTGTGAGGTGCTGCTTTGTGATTATACACCTGAAGCTGGGAAATGAAGATGGTGAGACACCCATAGAAGAAATTGCATCGTATAGGAGTGGGCTTCAAGACCAACCTACACTTGAGGGAGAAGGACACTGTTTCATACACCTGAATCATGGTAGGACTAAATTGTATTATTTTGCTGCAGTGAAAACTTATCTGGACTTGTAGAGGACGTAACAATAGGACTATAAGGAGAAGTGTGAAAGTTTGTTGATCATATTGATCTTTAAACTTATTTTGTGTTTTCGGGTTTTGTGTTTTGATTTTCTCTTTGTGTCGAATTAGTGATACAAAAGGTTTTTTTCTGTTTCTGTTAACTCAAAATTGCACACACTGGTTAAGTAAACTAATAAGAAGGTAGAACTAAAAGTCTTAAAATAGGCTGAAATAAGATAAAATGCGTGAACTTATAAGTGTGTTATGTGAGAAATTAATTGTACTACTAATTTTATATATTTAAGCCGGCAGTTCAAGCTCACCTCTTGGTATGAGGTCTGTTATTCCTGAGTTCTAGTTATAAGCTGCTCCACTGAACTTATAAAGTGGAATTTACTCTGACCCGCGGGAATAAGCAGTCCAATGACCCACAGGATTTTTGAAAAAATGTCAGCCTGTACGTCCGGTACAGCTCCACAGCAGTTTAACTGACATTGTTACATCCATCATTTTGTCAGATTTGTGACAAAAAATACAGACATCTTTCATCCACTCTCCAAATTCAGATTGTTGGAGCATTATCTGTAAGGTAAGGTAAGGTAATCTTTCATTACAGTGATGGTGGCTGATTTGTGATTTAGTTATTCTGGGATCAGTGTACTGCTAATGGAATGAGGGACACAATTCACAGATTTATTTCCAGTAAAATAAAAACCCTCTATGGCCTTTATTGGAAGTGTGTAATAGCTGTGCACCTACACACATAGTGAGAATCCAATTTTTTCAATCAACTTAGCCAGCCAGTGCTCTAATTTAGAGTGAATGAGAAGCCAGTCGCTCTTCAAAAACAAATGGTTAGATTTTTATTGTAAGCTCTTTGGTCAAGCCAAAGTGAAATCAGTTCTTGGAGTAGCTGTTTCACTATCAGCGTGATTCAAGTGTAAATCCATCTCTTCTCTGCTTCCCTGAACAACCTTGCTCTCTCTCGTACCCCCCACATCTCCCTCTTTCTCTCTGTCTCTCATTAGATCAAAGCCACACAGAGAGAACTATTGTTCCATTGTATTGTCGAGCACGGCTGCCTGCCTGCGTTAAAGCCAAAATAACAAAGAAACACTCATCGGACATATGCATGTGCACACACGCGCACACACGCACAATATTTATTATTTCTTATGCTTCGTCATTTACATAAAACAAGGAAATTTCAGCTTTAATAAAATGTTAACATTTTTGAATATATGCTTATTTGCTTTCTTTCCAAGAGTTAGATAATAAGGTTCATAAATCTTATGTCTGTGTACTAATTATAGAGCTATAAGCAGGAGACCATCAGCCATGACTAGCACAAATATTGGAGGCAAAGAGGCACAGCTAACCTGGTTCTGGTTACCAACACAACCACAGCTTACTAATTAACACATTTGTCTTGTCAGAAACAGAAACAATTTGTGGTTTTATGGGAGGTTCTAACTATTTTTTGGTATGCAACAGCTGGACGCAGTGACTTCCCAAGCTGTGTCCGAAATCACTTCCACTTCCGTTCACTCATTCACTACTCCCTCCATAAGAAACACTCAGTGGTGTGATCCATACCAAACAGCAAATTGTGATTCCATAAACAAATGTATCATCATCTGTTTGCATAATCACATGTCTCATTTGTTTTATCAATATATGAACAGGAATGTAAAATGATAATTAGTGTTTTTAATATCCCCGTTGATGACATTACACTTAAGGAGAGATGGGAAACCAACTATCATGACTAAGCATAGAGTCAGTCTCCAATGACTTCAGCACTTCATGTTGTTGCTTATAAATACGGTTTGATGAGAATCCACACTGCTCAAGACAAAGTGTCAAAGTAATTGTTTTCTCATCAGGATCAAGCTTTTCTCCTCTCAGCAGCTGAGGATTTAGACCTGCTCTCACTGATTTTGTGGCTTTCAAGGCCACATGCTGAAATTCTAACAAAAGTCATTTTCAAAGGCGCTTTTACTCAGATGGCAGTGAGAGAGGAGAAAGCATCGGCCTCCACCACTCCCCCCTTTTGTTGTTAGGAGATGAGGGGGTAGTGGGGGTTTGGCCTTGAGCTGGAGCTTCACAATGGATGTTTGTCTGAATTCATCAAGCAAAGATCCTTTGAGTGCGGGTAAACATGAGCATAAATGAAGATGCCTTCAGTACATGTTTTCGAGCCCGGACACTGGGACATGGTTTATGATGAATCTTATGTAGACAAAACTCTCATTAAGTTAGATTTTTAACAAACTAAGTATATTGAAACTAAATATATTTTACATTTCTAGTCATGAATTTACTGCTGATGAATGCTATAAACAACTTTAAAAGGAAAGCCTGCTTTCTTAACTAGAGTGAGATGAGAGGGTCGATATCCATCTCATGTCTGTGCAACAAATGCGGGAGGTAGACAGGAAACAAGCTGAACCAGCTAGCCTGGCTCCAAAGTTCAAAAATATCTCTCCCAACACCTCTAAAGCTAATTTATACATTCCTTATTTGGGATGAAAGACTGTTTATCCATCTGCCTATATTTGGTTGGTGGGCTCTGTGCCGGCACCATGGCACCAAACCTGGCAACCTCACTGAGAAGACAAGACTTTCAGATCCTGCACTCAGTCACTGCACCAGGCTGCTGTTTGCCAAGAAAAACGTGACTCACCTTAATGCAGTTTTAAGCAAATCTGTCTTTTTTTTCACAGTCAAACCGCATCAAAAAAGTAATTTTGTGAAGAAGCAACCACATTGTCTTTCCTGGAATCTAAAGCTTTGTGAGGAAGTATTAGGACAGTCATGTTTTCATTGTCGTGAGTTTGAAATGCTGACTTTCAGCTTGTGATTACGTCCATATTGGCTGAACAGTGGAGGTCTTGAAGGAGCTTTTACGGTAAAGCAACTATAGTCGTTTTTTCGTAGTGATGAACCTGCACTGTGAATTATCGTCTTAATCTGTTTAATATGCTCTGTAACTCCTGGATGTGTAAGTAACTGTTTACTAACAAGTTTACCATATTAACTTAAAAAGTGATGATCTGTCAATACTGTATTCACAACTTGTTTCCGTTGCCCCCAAGTGGCCAAAGAAAAAGAGTTAGATCAAATTTGGACCATCTAGTTTAAAGTAGGGCTGTAGCGATACACTAATCTCACGATACGATACGATACACGATATTCAGCTCACGATACGATATATATCAC
>JAPMOB010148701.1:0-13993 GCA_029875015.1 Lepomis gibbosus
ATATATATATATATACACACATATATATACATATATATATATATATACATATATATATATATATATACACATATATATACATATATATATATATATACATATATATATATATATACACATATATATACATATATATATATATATATACATATATATATATATAGTCTGTGATGTACCTACAGTATGCTGAACATGATAAAGCTGTGGTCAGCACTGACCAGATTGGTTTTCTGGAAGGTAAGGTGAATTTCAGACACGTAGATATATATAAATGCATGAAGGCAGTCAGATGCTTTCAATGTTACAGATTCATGTGTGTGTGCGTGTGTTTTTTTTGTAAGCTATCATAGCGAGCAATTTTCTCTACATGAGCACTTCATCCACTTTTTTCCACATGAGCCTGCCATTATAGATAACGTTTGTGTAACTTCTCGATAGCAGGCATTACAAACGCTTGTGCATCTGCTGGCTTGACGGAAACATGATGGAGGGCCCCGTGATGGGAAACATGTGTGGAAGTGAGGCGTGTGTCACTCATTGGCAGCGAGACCTCAGAGGGAATTCAATCCCTTATGGAGAGCTGCGTGGATTAGCTCCCTCGCTATCTGCTAAGCCCCCGCTACAACTGAGAGCCACTACTGCTAATAAAACATTCCCTCTGTGTCATCAGTATAGAGCAGCGCCTAAAAAATCGTGATAAGGTCCCGCTCGGTTTGCCCCTCCGGGTTTTAGGACAGAATATAAAGATAAAGTGCCACTTTTGCAAAACAAGGACAGTTTATTAGAAAGGGACTACAGTTCACAGAACGAGGCCGTGAAACATCTTAAAGGAATGATTGTGCCATTGTAAAAAATCACCAGGTTTTATAATGCACGGTCGTAATGTGTATGTGCATGAGTAGAGAGAGGGATGATTGAAAGAGAGAGGAAATTAATGAGAGGGAAGAGCTTGCTGGGACTCTAAGGCAGGCTCATCAGGGTGAACACACATTTATTTATCAGGACACACACATAACACACCACATGCATAAATTTCCTTAGGCACGAACACAGCCACTCATATTGTTCGGCTGATTGGGCAGTGTGTTGGGTCTAAACCGCTTCAAGCATGAACAAATGATCATTAAGGATAAGCGCTGAACTTTAGCTCACATGCACACATCATGAAATGCCTCAGTGAACATGTTTTTTAGCCATGCTAGCAACAGTGATGTTGGTGGGTTGGTCGGTGCAAGATTTTGGTCCGGACTGAAATATCTATGCCATGACGTTTTGCAAAGATATTCCTGACTGACTTTAGTGATCCCTTGAATCTTCCTCTGGCGCCTACAGTGGGTTGACATGTTTTGTTTTCATCCTGAAATGTAAAACTTGGAACGACAAACTATTGGGTGGATTGTGCCAAAATTTTGTTCAGATATTGATGATCCTGATCTCCTGAGGATATGTTTGAGTAATGTTACTGATGACCTGACTTTTTCCTCTATCACCATCATGTCAAAAGTTCTAAACTAAGATGGTGAACAGGATCAACGTTATACCTGCTAAACGTCAGCATGTTGTCTCAAAGCACAGCACCACCTCCCAGAGCTGCTAACAGGCCTGTAGACACTTTGTCTTTGTCTCTGTGCTGTTCAAATCCCCAAAAATATGTACAGTTTTGTTACCTGAAAGTCTGGGTTGGGGTTGGGGTAGGGCAGCCACGCTGATCGTGAGTTCTCCTGGTACTTGAAGGGCCCGTTGAAAACCTGTGATATGGCACTGAGATTGAAGGCACACACCGCAGATGCAGCAATGCTGTTTCTGAATGTCAGGAACAGAAAAAAAGGGTAGAGAGACCCAATAAAGGGGAATGAGAGGGTTGAGGGGATGATGGATGAGATGGAGGAGCAGGGGGGAAAGTATTGGAAGAAAGAAATTTAGAAAAAGGACACCGTAGCACTAGGAGAAAACTCTTGTTTTCTAGAAGACTATTTTTTCTGCTAACAACTTGTGTTGGTATTTATAAAGGTGACCACTGTATGTTTGTATTGCTCTCAGCCAACAATACAAATCAAACACTGGACAGACAGAAGCAGACAGCGGCGCAAGTGATCGTCATTATTGGATTATAAATCCAGCAATAGGACACAATTAAGCTGTTCGGTTTGTCTGATTAACTGTACAGATCTCTGGCCTGAAATACAGCTTTGACTTTTTAAGCTGTCAGTTTCAACAAGTACTGGTCTCCTCCCTCCAAAGAGAAAGTAAAAAATGAGAGTATTAACTCTCAACTCAAACTGTGAGACTTGGGCGATGTGAATTATAATCCAATGCGGCTGTTCATTAAACTCTGTGCCTGCAGGGGGAAATGTTTCCAATACCCTTCAAAATACTTCTCTTTCAGCAGTGTGAAGGCAGTGGCCATAAAGAACAGATTACTCAGCTTTTAATAATGGTCTGTGAGAGCATGTGTGTGTGTGTGTGTTTGTGAGTATGAGAAAATAAAAAAACAAACACGTGAGACAAAAAAGGGAAAGGATGTTTGTGAAAATAGAAACTAATAGTTTTCATCCATGGATGCATCCCTTCTTTTACATGTGGGTAATTCAGTGTGCACTTTTAATAAGTGATAAGCTTCTTTCATGGGATTTAAATGTGAGATGGTACTGGAATAAGTGCTCCTGTTAGTAGCTGGTTTGAGTGTTTATGGGAGGAAGTTTCTACTGGAAATTCAGTTTATGATGCATGCCATGTAACATCACTGTCAAATATCACTCAATATTATATAGTCAGTGTGCATGCCACCAAAAGGTCACTTGCCAAGTTAATGCAGATGCAGTCGAAGTGTGTTTGTTTACACAAATGACAACGTGATGCTAAAAACACTGAATTATACATGAAGCTATTCTGTGAGTGCATTTAAAACAACAAAGAACAGAAGAAAAAGCTGATGGTACGTGTATCAACATGCTGTGAGCTGAATCCCACTTTGATTCATCCTTTACAATGCGAGTTGTACAAACTATCAAATATACAGTACCATTGGAACTGGGCTGATTGTGGAAAATAACAAATAAAATGATTCAAGCAACGTGATAATTGACTAAATTTGATTATTTACAAAGGCTGGATTTCTTTCAAAGAAATTGCAAATTACAACACAAAAAAGAATAATAAATACTTAGGGAAATCAGAGGAATTGGTTAAGAAATTGCCAACAAATCACTCATGGTGGAAAATAAAAGCAATTTGTAAATTTGTAAATGCAAAATTGAAATGGCTTTGTTGCATAACTAACAACATGCTTGCTTAAAAATAGTAATTTGTAATCTGTTGTGCTTGTTGAAGAATGTAAGCTTAGCAGCTAAAAAGTGTTATTAAAATAAGGAAATATCTTAGACTCTTATCATATTTTAACAATAGGACTTAATACAAGTAACGTTAATTCTGTAATAAAAGAACAACACTGTTCCTTTATTTCCATCTCTTCTACTTGGATCATCAACTGGTAGACTCTTTTTAGATATCAATATCATGTATGCAGCCATCAAGTGCACATTTAAGACACAGGGTTCTTTTTTAAAACATCAGCTGGGAAAAGTCAGCTTGAGACCAAGAGGTTTTAATCAACTCATGGAGCTAATATTTAATTTGCTAGCTAGCTTTAGCGGATAAAACCTGCTGGTGCTGCTGAAATCAAAACAACGGCAAAAATCAACCGTCGCCGGGTAGAAATGAGAAGCTGCTTTTTCCTTTTTTCAAGGCCCAGTTGTTTAGAATTACTTTTTACAATTATTATCATAAATGTGTCCTGCGAGAACAGAAAGCTTGAGGTATAAGGGGGTCTGGGTTTAGCTAACGGTCAACTGTGGATGTAAATTTTGTTCGAAAATTGACAAGTACAGTTCGAAGGAAGTAAGGTAACTTAATTGTTGAAATTGCTAAATCTCTTGTTACTCACACATTGGTAGTGAAAATGCCGTAGAGTAGCTCCAGCTCAGGCAGGTAAAACGTTCCCTGCAGTTCGTTGTAGTTGAAGGGGATTTCGCCTGGTCGGGAGCAGTTCAGCCTGGCCTTCATGAAGGTGGTCCACGTGTCCTCCAGGAGGAAGCGGCCGCCAATGTCATTTTTACAGACACGCCCTGCGCGGGAAAAGACAGTCCGGCCACAGTCATGCTCCACCGCATTTTCCCGGAAGAAGAAGTAGGTGAAGTTGCCGATATCGTACGAGGAGACAAAGTTCGGTTCTGTTGAAGGACAGACAACAAGAGACACGAGGAAAGTGAGCTGGGGGAAGGAGACATAGAAAGAAAAATTGAAAAGAGCTAAGAAAAAGATGAAGTGCAGAGAGAGGAAGAAGAAAGAACAATATTTAAGGCTGTGGGAGTAAGAGCGAGTGGGAGAGCGAAGGGGTATGTGTTATGACTGATTGACTCGCAGTGTGTGTAAGCGGGAGGCCCACACAACAGCAGGTGATCAGGATTAATAACTACAGGCCGTGTTATTAATGGCGTTGTGTTGTAATAAGAAAACTCATTTTTCACTCCCCAAACCAAAAGGTCAGGATGAGGAATGACCACAACAGGTGTGGCGTAATAGCTCGGACCTTATATGAAACATGTGACCTCCACGACACTGTCACACAGCTAAGGCGTTCATCTTTATGTATGACATTATTGGATCTAAACCGCACACTTTATTCTCACTGACAGTGATTTAATTCACCTTTAAATGAAAGTGCCCCCCCCAACTTCTCATTTCAACCCTCTTCTCCTCTGTACCTTTAGAGGGCAGTGCAGGGGGAGACTGAGGGGGAAAAAATCAATTCCCCATAAAATTAGTTATTAAACCTTTTCCCAGAAGGTTGCTGCAAAGCGATGTATGTGGTGGCTTTTAATTTATTTTTTTCAATTTAGCTTAAATGTGAATCAGATAAAAGTCACTTGCTGACAAGATACTGATTGACCTGCTCCTCTGTAGGCTGGACACCTTAAGCTGTCTGAAGTTCTCCAATCTGCACTGAAGAGGTTCGTGCCTGAAGCGGAAAAAGGCATTGATTGCTGAAGAATTCGCAATTTTTATGCCCCCTCAAAGAAAGGGTGAGATAAATATAAAGATTTTCTAGTTGCTTACTGACTTTTGAAATAATTGTTTTTACTGATAAAAAGGAGGCAGAACAATTACGAAGAGGATTTTCTGTCTCAGCATTCGCTACACTACTTTGGGAATTTGAGTGGGAATACAAACCTTCAACCAAGAGAGACAGATTCCAACTCCTATGTTAGATAAGCATCTGCCACACTTGAGTTTCCTTGAGCAACACTGAATACCCACCAGCTGCAGTAGGGGAGACCAGGGGCAATTGTAACAACGGGCAATTGTAGCATCTCAAATTGCACCAATCAGAAACGAGACAGAACCATGAAACTCATCATGCGCGCTTTCTGTGGCCATCACTCTCTGCCTGCCGAAGGACAAGCCAAGGAGACATACTTATCAACGTTTTTCTGCCAAGACTAATTTTTGAGCAATCAAAGTAATTATTTTCATCTACAACATTTACAATAATCATACTGTCTTAACCATTAATGTCTATTAATTTAAATCTGTCTTTTTTGATGACCATTTTGATGTCTAACATTTGATATCATTGTCAAATATTAGGTTCATTGTTTCTTTCTACTAGGGTAGCTTGTCATGGGGTGGTACAGTTGGGGTCAATTGTAAAACTGCTCATTTTCAGGTTCATAATCTTAGTTAGGGCTTGTACCAGAACAGGTTTACATGGTTTAATTTTCAAAAAACACCATAATTTGGCATACTGCACATTGCTGCAGCTCATCTTTTCATCCTGTGTTGAAGTCTTTGTTTTAGCTGTGGAGTGATACATCTTGCCTCTAAATGAACTTTGTTGGGAGTTGCACATGCTCAGTTCCTAGTTAAGGACTACTAGCCAATCAGAAGCAGAGAAGGGTGGGTCAGTGAGAAGCCAGTGATGCTGTGATGTCACAGGGGTGAAAGGGAAATGGCTGGACTACAGCAGAGCTGTTTTCAGGCAGTTCAGAGCAGTGCTTTCTGTAGGAGATAGGAACTCCCTTTCGGGTGGACTTTGGACTTTGCAAACCTATTATATGCACAAAAAAGGTATATAACTCAATAAAGGAGGGAAAAGCTAAAAAAGCATAATATGACCTCTATAAATCTTTGGCCTTTTCATTCTGTGGACCAGGGTTCAATTCCCACCAGGAGCCAATTGCTCACGCTTTCAATATCTTCAATGTCTACGAATGAGAAGACGTCTTAACTTTAAATACTGTAATAATCTATCAACATTATTTTGATTTTGTTTGTAATAGTAGCATAGTATTGAAGCTCAATATAGAAAATAATAGACAATACTATCTTTCTAATTATGTCAGAAAATGTTTTCAGGTTAAACATTTATGAGTAGAAATGACCTATAGCTTCCGTTACTCTGTATATTGTGTTATTAATAAGCCTGTACTGTACTGTGGTGTAGTCCAGAGGTTAAAGTTTTTGCCTCTCAATTTAGGGATCCACTTGACAGGGAGGTTGCCTCCAATGATGTGTCAAGGGGCAACTCAGTGAGGGCTGTCCTATGATGTTTGTCATGTGATCTTGTACCACTTCATAAGAGGAGAAGTTTCAAGCAGTAATACCAAATGATCTTAAATTGTTTTAACTATATCTATATTTTTGGTAGTTTTTTATCCTTGGTATTTATATGAAGTAATTATTTGTGTTGTTACAATCGCCCCTGCATTGGGGGCAGATGTAACATTTCACATCTAGTATTTAAATCCATATTGTGACTTTAAAATTGCTTGTAAAAACATTTGATGACTGTTAACAAGTAAAACACAGATACAAGTTTCCTCCATAAAAATTGTCTCCAATTAGTTCAAGAAGTTTTTGAGTTATGACAAAGAAACCAAAAATTGTTACAGTTGCCCCCCGGTCTCCCCTACTGATGTTCAATAGCTGTGACGGGGGGAAAGCCAAAAGACGATTTTCTCGTCTGTAGTTGGACCCTAAATTTTGACAGCCCCTCACCGTTCAGCCACTTGGAGTTGTACTGAGCGGTGCGCAGAGGTGGCAGGCCGCCCAGGCTGCGGTAGATGGCGGGGTCTCGCCCGGAGAAGTCCATGGCTGTGGCGGCGTACAGCTCCCCGCTGGAGGTGATGAGGGCAGTGGAGTTGTGGAGAGGGTTGTAGGGACACCGAGCCATCCCGCTGATCTGATCATGGATCTCTGTCAAATTTGTCAACTATGATAAAGAAAAAGACGAGGGTGAGGTAGGGTAAGGTTTATAATGTGAAGAGTAAAAACAGGCCGAGAGGACACAGACGTTGCCCAAGAGAAAATTATTTTGATTGTTTATAACAGGAATATCTCTTGAGGTAAGAAACCATACCAGTAAGATGTAACACACTCGGGAATAAGATGCATATTCTTTTTATTTCTAAATAATGGATCATTGTAAAAAAAACTGCATAAAATATAGGACATAGAATCAAAGGGCAGCATTAAAATGCAAACCAGAGAAGTCTGGTAATGTTTTGTTTGTTCTTGCCAGTATGCAAATGGGGCAGGCCAAAAAAATGCTTAGTCTCATTATGTTTTGTTTGGTTTACATCTACAGCGAAATGGACCCAACGATATATATGAGCAAAACCTTCAGGAGCAGGAAACATAATCAGAGAACGCATTTACAAGCATTAGCAGAATAAAGCACACCCAATAGAGCAGATGCCGCAAGTCCAAGAAACCACCTGTTAAGAAAGCAATACAATTTATATAACAGGCTTCTGAAATAAAGTTACCCGTGGCTGCAGTATTTGGTTTCTTATGTCTCTACAGAAACACCAGCTGTTTGTCTGCTTATAACATTATTATACCACATCTTTGAGAAGCCTCTCTGACTTTCAAAGAGGTTTGATGTGAGATGCAGGCTTTCCTTCTTTGAATATGAGGCCAAATCCGACTCCCCGCTTTTTAAAAATACTTTACAACGTGACCCTGGCTTAGCCCTGACACACTGCACTGGTTCCTCGTTCCTCTCAATGACTTAGCCCTGAATTCCAAAAAGGAGTATTGCATTTTTTAAATCCAATATGTAATTATATTTTATGGTGCAAAAGTAAACACAGTATACGGGGATTAGCTCATGGCTTTTGCTTCCATCCAAGTTCATCTAAGTTCTGAGGGCAAATGCATGACGCAAAGTAAAATTATTGCACTAATCTCAGGTTTTAAAATCCACAAATGATAGTTAAAATGATTTTATTTGCAATTACTTTTCCATCAATCAATGTACCAGATTTTAGACTCCATGCTGGGTCCGGAGGACCTCTAATGACAGCGCTGCAAGTCTCAAAAGATTCACAGGTCAATCTCCCCTGTCCACAATCTGTTGCATGTGTTTGGGAAACGGGAGACTTCTCTCGGCAATTTCCCGGAACCGGTCGATTTGGATCAAGGGGTTCTGTTAACTCCTGCCACCTCTGCTCCACCCAAACCACAACAAAACACAGCAGCCCTGTCTGAGCTTTGAGATGAAAGCCTGGTATTGACGGGATTCATTCTGTGAGCCAGAATGGCCGCTTTTAGGTCAATTGGGTCATTTAGAAAAACAAGAGGACGAGTGATAAATAGATAGACAGCAGTGTATCCGCTGCATTTTCAGGAAGTGGAGTGAAAGCCGTCTCTATAGTCCACCCAGCAGCTGTGCGAGCAGGATACTGAAGTGACTGAATGCATCTGATAGAGATTTTTAGAAAGAGACGGCTCACAGCTTTGGCAGACGGCAGCGAGAGCCAGTTGGGTGCTATGTATGGCGCTTCTGAGATCCTTATTATGGATATAGAGAGAATATTTAACTACACACTATGTGAGGACATCCACCCACAAGCTTTATATAAGCATGCTTTGAGATGGCTGGCAAATGACACATGCTAGCAACTATCTGTCACAAGAGTGCAAACAGAATGAAAGAGATGTCACAATAAATTCTGGGCGTTTTTTGTCTTGAGCATTATCCCTGTCATCAACTTTATTGTCACAAGCCAGATAATTACTGCCTCTGTCAGTGCAACAACCACCATTATCTTTATAATAACCACCTTTATTATCACTACTGACCAACAAAATTATAGCAATTGTTTTCAGAAAAACACTTATTTGCTTTCTTGCTGATGAGAAGATTGATACCACTCTCATGTTTGTACACTAAATATAAAGCTAGCCAGTAGCTGACTGGCTTAGTTTAGCATTAAGACTGAAAACCAGAGGGAAACTGCTAACTTAGCTCTGTCCAACGATAAAATAAAATAAATTCTGCCTACCATTAGTGTTTTCCACTGTTTCCGGTCTTTATGCTAAACTAAGCTAATCGGCTGTAGCATTATATTTAGTGCGCAGACATGAAAAAGTATTGTAACAGACAAACTGAAGAAAGTGAATAAGCAGTTGTAGACTGGCTAAAGACAGCCTCATTCAAATGGAATAGTTTCTCCACTCACAGTAGATTAATATAGTCTCCTGGAGTCTCTTAAAGTGAAAAGTGAAAAGGTGAATTATTTGTTTTCACTATATTTCCTTCTATGAGTAGCACAGTGACAGAATATCTATTTTGGTTATGGGTTTCATACACTTAATTTCATACACTGATTTACAGTATATTCAACTTTAACTTGTGTTTGGAGACTTGGTCACTTGGACACTGGTCAAAAAAACACAGAGAAATGTATTAAGTGAATTTCTTATTTTGTTAATTGTGAAAATACTGAATACATAAATTAATTCCCCTTTTGTACTGGTATACAATCTTCTCTTCAAACTATAAGAAAGCAGTTAAATTATTGAAATGTGCTCTTTATTACATTTTTATGTAAAGACATTGCCCTGGGTTCTACACTTGTTAATGACTCATTAAAAATAGGTTCCCTCCCAAAAAAACTTCTTTCATCGCCATGATCGCTCTAATTATCACCATCATTGTTGTCATCATCAGTGGCAGCATGGCCAAAAGCCAGGGAAATTTAAAGCTGTTTAATCTATAACCCCCAAGCACTTATTAATAGAATATTCTGTTCCTTCTCTCTTGATCCATCACAGCTGATAGTAAATCTGTCTGAGCGTCACTGCACTGGTGTTGCTGAGTTCAACCAATGTTTCACATAAATGCACGTTTAGTGGGTAAATATGACAGCCCCTGATGAAATACTGCTATAATAATGTCATGACATTTCAACTATATGTATTTTCACAGCAGTAAACAGTCATTATGAGCCTGTGACCTTTGGAGGCAGTGCTTTTGGACAAAAACAAATGTCATCATAATAGTAAACTCCTGCCTCCTCCTCCTCCTCTAAAATCAAGCAGAAGGAGACGCAGATATTTGATATGTTCTTAAGTAAGTAAAATGCCCTGACATTTTGAATGTTGGTCTATACTTAACTTCAGTGGGCAGCGGGGCCCTTGTCACAACAATAGCAGATAAAAAAAGTTTCTGAGCTGACACTTCAGTTATCAAGAAACATGGTAACTGGCAGCATGCGCCTTTGTAATAAAAATGAAAAGGGTAGCAGCAAGTTACAAAATGGGTTTTCTTAATACACAAACCAATGTGGGTTGCCCTCCCCTTTTTGACACACAATAGCAATTCAAATTGAACAATCTGCCTAAACGTCCCTTTAAAACATGGGAGTAAGATCTAGAAAGAATTTGTAGGAGCATGAGAGAGAGAGAGCAGTGAAAACATTGCGCCACGCCAGAATTAAACACAGAAAATGAAAATACGTGATTTGATACAAAGAATAGAAGCTAAACAACTGCAAAGACTGAAGAAGGGCAAATCAGCAGCATCTGTGTACTTGTAGGCCAATGCCTTGATTATTGGGAGTAATGAGCTTAAGGCAATATTTTTATTGGGACGTCTAACATGTTTGAGGTAACACGACTTCCTAAGCGACCTTAATACAATTCATCTAATTAGTCTACACCCCTGACTGCACAACAAAGGAGGTGAGAACAGCCGTACAGTAAGTCCTGTGATATCAAGATCACGACTCAATCACACCTCGATTAAATGTGTTGATCAACCTTGGCCTTTCCTTCTGACATTGTCAGTTCAATCAATAACACTCCAGTCTTCATATTTGCAAAGTTATCAGGCTTGCCCAGCTTGAAATATCCCTATTATTCAAGGATAATTACTCTTTAAAATGTCCTCCTGGGGTAATCTGTGTTCTTTTATAGATTTTCAGTAAGTGCTGAGAATCAAATGTGACATATATTACAGACAAAGAAAGAAACTGAGCAATTGCTGCTGTCAGCTTTGATCCTGCACCGCAACAATGATGGGAGAGTCTTAAGGGACTGCTACGGCCTGCAAAGCGAGACAATCGAATATGCGTTTTTATCACTCACCCGTTTTGCGTCAAGTCCCCCCCCCTACTGTGCTGTGACTGGAGAGAACTTGTTAATTCGATGTGTCCTTATGACTGAATGCTAGATGTGAGTGCAACATTGCCCCTAGGATGATGCCCCTTCACCTGTGACTTATTGCATTTACAAAATGGGAAAGATCTGACTGGTTTACTGGGAACAAAAATGTGTTAAAAACTTCAGAAACTCTAGTTTTCGTTAGCATTGTTAGCTTGTCTAGTTGTGTTGAAAGAAGGTATCCAGTGAAGAAGTGCATAGCACTACTGAATAATGTGTGAAAGTCTAACGCAAAGGGAAAGACACTTGTCAATTAAGGTTTCTTTATATGTCTTATTAAACCTTTCTACAATTTTGCTCTCAGAAAAGAACCAAGTAAGCCTGTATCTGAGTGTCTTGAACAGAGAAAGTCTGAATTTTATTGATATTGTTTTCTTTTTTTTTTTAAATTATATGGTCATTTATACAAAGACAGAGACCTTTATTGGGTTAAAACTGGCATTCATGTGAACCTAGTCAAACAAAAGAAGCCAAGCAGAAACAAGTAGGAGGAGGCTACAAGAGAAACTTTGCTGTTGTTCATACCGTTCGGTTGGTGCAGATGGGGGTGAAGGCGTTGGTTCCACAGGTAAACAGCCTGTTCCCATTCACCAGCAGCACCCTGATGTAGTTCTGGCACTCCTCCTGTGCAAACACACATATCACAGTTAGCAGTTAGCAGCTGCACCATTATCTATCCATTGACGAGCAGCAGCATTAGGCAGAGGGACAAAATTACACTTTATACCAATAAATGAGACAAACACCTGCAACCATGGGGGGGGCTACTTTAAAACGTGGCCAAGCTCGATAGAGTCAAATCAAGGCTAATGCCCACACGGCTTAGCCATGTCACATCTTAATTCAACGGGGACCGCATTTGGAGAGGGATCTGAATGAAGTGGAGAACAGATAAATGCAGCAGGCGTGGGAGAGGACCACTCAGGATTAGTTGAGAAAATGGCCTTGGCTTTGTTGACTAGTCAGAAAGTGTAGCCTCTCCTATGCTTCATTCATTTGTTGTTTTAGTCTGCTCTCTACATTAATCAATTCCAACAACTTTTCTCTAAATTATGGAGAAGTACATGCTCATCACTCTTTTCTTGGCTCGCTCCTCCTCTGAGGTTTTGGCCTGGGTTTCTAGCAAACCACTCAGCACTTGGTAAAAAGCACACGGCAAATAAAGCGTGACAGGCGGAGTGAATGATTGATTGAATGATTGATTGCTGCTTGAACGTCTTGAACTCTCAACATTACCGTCAGACTTTCGTGCAGCTTTGTTGGGGATTTCCATCACAAAACTCAGCAAATGTAACAACAGTAGGATTTCATGTCAGAGAGTGGCATTTGTTTTTGTCCTAGGACAAGGTAATAAAGTCATACAGTCTTCTCAATTTGAAAGGGGCCACGGCTGGGTTGGTGAGGGCCCCTCGTAGAAATTTAAAACCTTGTAAATCTGCTATTGTCTGAGCCACTCGAGGTGCCCAGGGCGACCCTCCCTCCCCCCTCATCCCCCTTTCAAGGGTCTGATTTAGGAGTGAAGGGCACTGTAGGAGAGATGAAGGGAGGAAGGAGGGGAAGGGTTTTTATTTCCCCCTATCAAGATGGAGTTTGACTCGTAAAACAACTCGTTTCCTGGTGCTTAGGACAGCTTAAGTATGTGTGTATGTATGTGTGTAGTGACACTTGTTATGTATGCCTATATATCTGTGCTGTTTGTACAGCTCGTTGTGTACTGTATTCTTGTGTAGGCCTATATCTGTGCACATAGGTGCAGGAGTGGGGGTGGGTTGCGAGGGGTCTGCATAATTAAATTTTTCTCTGCAGTTTGTTTCTATGGTAAATAACGCCATATTTAATATTTGCCCAGCCTCACAGTCTTGGCTTGTTTATGAAAACTTCCTGACAAATGTTCCACGTCTGTACTGTAATACAGAAGCTGTTATGCTTGGCTCACGCATTATAAACAAAACAGAGGCAGCAATCAAGTGCTGTCAAGTCAATTTAACTCTCCTTTCTTCTCCCGGTTGAAATAAATCAAATACACAGGAGAAGAGCGGACGTGTGCATTAAGAGAAAAAAAATACAATCACTTGTAAATTCACTCAAAGCACACGCACGGTATCTGTGTAATAGCTTAAGCGATGGTATATTGCTGCGCGCTGAGCTAGGTAATAAACCATAGAAAGCCCTGTCAACTGCAGGAGAATGAAGTAAGTCTTTTAATGCTATTCTTAGTGTACATCACAGAAGCTGATCCTCAGAAGGGAACAGTGAGCAAAACAATTTGACTCTCTTAGACAGCAGTGACTCTCAAGGACTGAGGTAGCTTTGGTCTGTAATTCACAACAGCTATCTTGTGGTGGCCAACCCTTGCATGCCTATTATGGGCCCCTAACCACCTTTCACAGGAGGATAAATACACAGTGGTGCACACACACACACACACACACACACACACACACACACACACACACACACACACACACACACACACACACACACA
>JAPMOB010148753.1:0-32420 GCA_029875015.1 Lepomis gibbosus
GCTGTGCAGTTTACCCCGAGGGGTGCTGCAGAATCACAAATCCATCAAGCAAGAATTGTTTTAGAGGGTGTGTGAAGAAGAGCAAAGGCTTGTGTGGACCTGGAGTGGATGACCCTGCATGCATCAGCATGCATCCTAATTGTACGACGTCTACTAGTGCTCTTAAATAATGGCAATCTCAGTGAAGGTAGCCATAGCAACAACAGAAAAAAAACCTTCTCTTTCATTTGAGTTATGAGGGCCATGAAACAAATCGTTGGCAAATAGATCAAATACAAGAGTAGATTGTAAAAGTGAACCCTGCCACTTTCAGTTCCCTTTAAACATTCCATTCAAAATGGCCATGAATCACCCACAAGGTCGTCTGCTAATTCATCCCCTATATTTATCCATCTTTAGTAATGCATAAAACTTAGATGTGCTACACATGTAACAAGCAATACTACAGATTTTCTCAGACAGAATTAGACTCGGCTCCCTCTTGTTTGTATAATTAGGACCTAAAACCATTTCTCTTATGCAGAGTTCTATTTATTTGAACGTTAACCTGTAGCACTACTCACTGAGTTTGTGTTTTCTCCAAAATTCACAATAGAGGAAGTTTTGTTGCTATTTTAGATAATCCCAGAAACAGCAATAATCTGAAAGGACAAAAGAGGGAGAGCAGAACAGAAGTTTCACGATATAAAGATGTAGTTTTTCATTTAACTGGGGCTAATTTTAAGGAGACTGACGTAGCTCAAGTATACTTACCTACATTATGATAGCAACCCTAATAGTTTAGCCACTCCTGCCATGTGAGATTATTGTGAAAAGCAGAAATAACAAGCCACAATAAGGTCATTCATTTAAATGTTTCAATTTCTACACAAATTAAAGCATTCATTTCATTACAATGATCATTCACCTTTGTGTTGCTGGGTTTGTAAACTTGCCTTTAAAAATGTTCTACTATTGAACGTAATATGCAGATTTTTTTGGCACATTAAAAGGTGACTGTGACAGTAAAAATCAGTCTAAAAATCACAGAAAAGTACCACAGAGGTAGATATTAACAAAACCAAAAGGCATCCAAGAAGACAAAAAACATTCCTTTTCCTATGTTCAACAATGAAAAAAGGTTCATTTGATACATAATAAGTCAAATTGAATATGCATGATCTGCACTACTGCAGTCTATAAAAGCTTGGCTTGTCCAGCTGTTTTTTTGGTAGCTTTAGCTGTGCCATATTGAATTATTAATTGTTTTTACATTGTACAACTTTTCTACACACTACAATGTTAACTTCAAAAGTTAGATGTATTTTATTTAAATTAAATGAGCTAGAGCAAGTTGCTAATGATGTAAGCAAAATAAAACTCCAGCATTATTTTGATATTTTTTGTTAAAATTAAAAAAGACAGAATTAGATCTAATACACATGATATTTAAAAATAAATTAAACACAAACATTGCTACATTATTATGCCGAGCGTTGCTACCCTCCTTTAAGTGATTATAATTTTCCCACAATGAAAACGTTACCAGAACAAGGAGTTGTTGTGAGGAAAGGAGAGGTGTGAAAGTGCTGAGAGCGACAGGGCGGATGTTGGAGGGAGTGTCAGACAGTCACCTGGAGGAGCACAGCGTGCTTCACATCAAATGGAACAGGAGAGGCATGGCAGATTTCAGCGTGATAACGTGTCTGGCAGCTGAGATACTGAAGTGAAGTGAGTTGGAATATGTCATCTAAACCAGCCAAGAGAAACTGACAAATCAAGTACATCATGTGACGCTGAAGCACCAAAGAGGGTTTCAACTCAGACCAGAAGTTGGGTTTGGACTTAACTGTTAATGGTCTCAGTTGTTGGTGCATGTTGCTAGCTTCGGGGTCTAACATGTCATCCCTCCTCTCTATCCCTTCCTTCCCTGTCACCTCATAAAGTTTCCACATTCAAAAATAAAATAAATGCCTGAAGAAACACTTTAAGAAGATATCAATTGTGAACAGACATCCACTGTATTTTCATTCACCTTGATGCAGATTTTGCAACATGCACAATTTAAATTAAGATGTTATCATAAAATTAGGATACTGAATAACTATTGCAAATACTTGTAGTTAAGACACAGAAAAAAAATTCCCAAAGGCCCAAAAATGCACAACAAAGGAACAATATTATTTTCATGGGGACATGTCTCTTTACAGTCCTTTTTTTATTACTTCTTACATATCTTCAGTCTAACAAGAGATTAAAAACCGTCTTAAAATGCAAATATGTGGTAAATTTAGTAGGTGAAGACTAACAGACATACAGAAGTGTGTGTTGATGTTGATCTTCACATGAATGAATAAAATAATAAGCTTGAAGAGTCTCAGTTGTTCTTACTTGACTATATGAGTTTAATACAACTCAGATTGTGTTACCAGAGAAGCCTTTGTACAGCATGTAAAAATACAGGGCAAAGCACCCAATTCTCATAACAAAGAGGGAGGAGCAATCATGTGTTACCATAAATCCACATCAAGAGTGTCTCAAAGGTTGGAGACATCTCATCTGGACCATGTGGCCCTCCTAACACAAAGCAACTTTGATTTTTGCATCTTTGATGCAAACTGTAAAAGGGACCCCTTTTACTGGGGGCTAAATATTTCTGTTGCAGGTCCTGATTTGGCCCACGAACCGCTATTAGCCTACCACTACAAAGCCTAACATAAATTGTTTTATTTGCCTAGCCCTGACCACAATTATTTATCCCCCCTGAATTTATTTAACCACCATAAAGAACTACTGAGGTTGGAAACCCCTTTTGAAAGAAAACTAAGTGGCAGCAATAAAAGTTGCATACAAAGCAATACAAAATCAGATAGATAGAACAATAATAATAACAAAGAGTGGACACAATAAAAAATTGTAAGCATTTCCCATAGACTTAACAATGGCCTTTAATTCTGTCAGAAATATCATGTTTAATTAATTATGATTAATCAAGCTAATTATAAATAATATATGTTCTTAACAGAATATGCATCATACACTGAATACATATCCAAAAGTTGTTTTCAATTTAAGATACGTCATGAGTCACAGTGATAAAAAGAGCTCACCAGTGGTCTTGGCTTCTCTGCTCTCCAATGACTAAAGATAACTGTAGACTTGTTGCTGAATCAGACTGCAAACATCTGGCAAGTGGGAAAGAAACAAGTGAGAGACAGAGCAGGACAGTTTGGATTATAGATTGAGAGAGAAGCTGTAGAGTGATGTGTCTGAGAAAAGTAGGTTTATTAAAGGTCTTAGATTAGAATAATGCATCATTTAAATAGACAAAGTGAGAAATGAGCTGCAGCAATGCAGAAAGGAAAAATATTTCGGGCTAATGAGGTAATGAGGAAGGAAATATAGTTGAAATACTGTATATTGCTAAACGTTAATAAAACATTAATAACAGCCTGATTTAGTCATACATATGAATTACATTATAGTATTAAATACAATAAAAGTAGATATATTCTATTCTTAGTTCACATTACAATTGACTTATGTAATGTTGTTAACACACCACTATACACTGCTATATTTGTCCTTCTTTTTTCCTTTTTTTTAGCACATGTGGTATTTGGTTTGGATTTTCACTGCGGCACATGTGTGTATACATTCCCCTGACTATTCCCACAAAGCTTGCATACCAGCAACCAGCAAAACTGCCAGGGGATTGGGATTGACTGGTAGCTGTGCATCCTTATGCAAAGCTTGTAAGAGTTGGACCTCTTAATGACAAGATAAACGGAATTATCAGGTCAGTAGAGTCACTATTGATGTTTTGTCTTCTACCAACACTTTGACGGATCGTGTTTCTATTACATGTGTGTGCATACAATTAGATCACCAGTGTAGATTGCAGTCCCACTCATTCACCATGCCTGACAGAGAGCAGATGGTCACACACGTGTACCTTTGAAACTCTGCCAACATCCAGGTCGAGGCTGGGATTTGCTGACAACACCTATTGATCCTCAGTTACCACCATGGCTACTCTACATATAAAGAAAGCTGTCTGTTACAGAGTCAAGGACAGTGGAAGGTGAGAGGTGAGAAGATGGGCGTTCAGATGGGCTTAATAGCCCCTTCTGCTGATGCAGCATTAGGTGAAGCATATTATTTGACATGGATGGATGGATGGATGGATGGAAGAAAGCAAGAGGCAGAACAAAGACTCACGTGGAAGAGCACATGTCCCTCTCAGCCATTGCTCTTATGAAGGCATGATGGCAAAAGAAGAAGTGGAGGAGAAGTGTCACACATTTTTAATACCTGAAGAAAAAAATAACATGAGATGCAAGGTTGTCATATCGTTCTCCTGTCCAAATATATAAAGATGTATCTGTTTTCACAATTACATTATGGGGACTAATCTACTATCAGGGGACATAAAGCTGGACCCTACAAGCTTAATGTTTAGTTAAAAAAAAATCTATGGTCAAAGTTGTGTGCATGTTTAGTTTTATGTATTCGTACGTACATGCATGTGTGTATGAGCTGCAGGGACGTGTTTTTCTGTGTGTGTTTCCTGTGTTATGCACATACCAGAAAGTACAGCACAGGTGTTCATGGTTAATGTGTCATGTTGTTAAAATAAGGATAATTCAATACAAAAGCAAAATATTTGAGTTATACATTCATTTTTATATTAGGTGAAATTGCTATAATAAAAACACTGCAGGTTATGTAATGAAACATTTTGTGCAAAGGCAACACAGAAGAGATTTATATGTGAATAGTTCAGGTTTAAGTCAGACAGCTTGCTGCACTTCCATAATTGTCCACTAGAGAGCCATAGATATCAACGTTTATCTCAATGCCACACCTTAGACACAACCTACAGATGAAAAATGTAAACATTTTCTGAAATATTTTCAAATTTTTAGTTACAAACTTAATGTCCATTATCACACTTTTATATATGCATGATTTTATTTGCTAACTTTACATTTTAAAATAATAATACTTTGTGGGATAATCATCAGAATCAGAAACTCTCCTTCTTGTGACTTTTATTTTTTCTCAAGAATGCAGGAAATTCGAAACTAAACACAAACATACATTACTGGCCTATGGCAGTTGTAAAGTGTAATTGCAAGCTGTTATTACTGAAATTATTCTTGATTCTTTAATTTCCAATTCACAGCATTTATATCATAATGTGTTAGTAGTGAGTAATCTTCTGTTATATATGTATAGTGTTTTGTAATGGAATAAAGGAACAAATAAAACATGTCTGTTATGTGTAAATACATGTATAACAGCAGACAAAAAATACAAATAGTGTGTCAAAAAAGCTGAACTGAAACCACAGTCAAATATTATTTTCCTAATCACACCTTATTTAAATAATGCATGGGATCACCTTTGCATTTAAATCCCTTTATTTTCTTTGGACCTGTCTGGGGAAGGTTTCACAATGGCGGTGTTTTGCAAATACTCCACCATGGAACAGCTGTTCTCCATGACTCACTGCTGATAAAGGGTATATGCTGATGTTAATAAAGTACCTTGATAGCGGAGATGTGCAGCACAAGCAAAGCAAACTGTCAGTTTAAACAAAGAGGTGGGCAGACATAATAATGGTAACACAGATCTCCAATTGGGAATGATCAACTTTAAAGCCTATTTTGGAGGCCACTTAGGGCCCCGTATGTAACTTACACAAGTGAGATACTACACAATACTGAGAACATTTAAATTACGGTGAAAATAGGAGAGTTGTATGAAGAAGTTTAAAATAAAATAATATTTACATTTTTAATAGACTTTGGATTTCTCAATGAGGATATAACCTTTACATTTTTAAGGGGATTCACTTTTTGGTGGAAGAATTATTATTAAAAGCAGAGTATTTTACAATTTAAAGATTAATGTGTTCATTGGGAATATATGGGCTTGGAGCAGAGTCTCCAAGCCCATATATTGGGTCTTTTAAATAGAATATAGAATATACATACATCTACATCTATTTAAATAGACCTACAGCTGACATCAATTTTGAAATAGTGTCTGTAATTGTGTTAACTTTTTATTATTGACTGTTCTCCTCTGTTTAATGTACAAGTGTCCTGTGCTGTATTTAACCTACACCACACCATCATCTTTGCTTCTCTTCTTTACCTGGAAGAAGAGAACAACCTGATTGACATTTGCCTTCCCTGTTCTAGTAATAAAGCAGTAAAGGAGAGGGTCTGCAAGGCAGTTCAGGCTTGAGATAGCTGTGCTGATCTTGTATGGATAGAGGAGCCACGCAACATTCTTGCAGTCATCCACTAGTGTGCGGAGAAGCATCAGGACGTGGATAGGTCCGAAGCAGAACAAAAGGCAGAGCAGGACAACTGTCAGCAGCTTTGAAATCCGTTTACGTTCCTGTTCCTCTGTGGCCTGGTTGGATTTCACCGCCTCACAGATCCTCCAGGTGGAAAACATCACCAGGAAAATGGGAACAATAAAGCCCAGGAAGAAGCGTGCCACATTAGCCCGAGCCAAGGTTTCTGACAGCGGGACAAAGATATCAAAACATACTGAAAACTTGTTGTTTTCATGGTATGAGTCCTCCCAGGTGATAGTGGCGGCATTGAAACAGACCACCAACACCCAAATGGCAGCACTGACCACTGCTGCAGTGCCAACTTTCCTCAAGAAAGTGTACTTTAATGGGTGAACCACTGCCAGGTAGCGGTCAACAGCAATGCAGCAGAGGAGAGCATCGCTAGTGTAAAAGTTAGTGAAGAGAAAGTAGACAGATAGCACACAAACGTAGCCACCGTGGGCCCAGACTCCTGTCCACAGGAAGTGCAGCCACAGAGAGAGGACGATGGTGAAGGTTAAGTCACTCAGGGCCAGGTTGAACAGATACACACCCAGCTCGTTCTTCTGTTTAATGTGCTGCCAGGACACGTAGAGGGAGAAGACGTTGGACGGGATGGCAGTGACGATGATGGCCAGGTAGAAAAACAGAAATGGCTTCCTCCTGGATGAGCTGTCAGCCGAGTAACATTCTGAATAATTGGTGGCCAGGGTTAAGTTTTCCATTGCAGATGTGGCGTTCATATGCTCACACCTTGCAGAGAAACAAGGAAGGAACAAAGGAAGGAATACAACAATGCATATGAATACCTAAACCTTTGAGTTAACGGGGCGCTCTACACATTAAGTTCAGTTTACTCATCGGGGGAGTTCAATAATGTCCTCTGTGGCTTTGTAAGCTTAAAATTAAACTCTTATGTAGTTAGTTAGTATCTTGATTTCGTGAAAACAAACTGGGAGTGTGAAGTTTGAAAGACATGGGCATTTAGCAGTCAGTGAGAATCTATTTAAAAGATGGAAATCAGCTGCATTATGGGAAATGTAGGATTTTGACTTGACCCATGCTTGAGACCGAAAGTGGATATCTCAGCGTCTGCTATTTTTATTTTTTACCAGTCTCATGTGAGCCACCCAACTTCAGGGAAGTGACATACTAAATCACTGGGGTCACCCTTTAAAGTACCACAAGGAAGTTTGTTCATTTCAGCAAATAAATCACAAATAACTTTACCTCACACTGATGAACATTTTCATGGCAAAGTCTTGAAATTTGTTTTGATCTTCCAGGAAACTTTTTATTTGTGTAGATTTGGAAAATCAGCTTGCACAGTTTAGTAACGTAAAGTCCAGATTGGTCAACTATCAGTGTGACAATTTAATCTGCATCTTTTTTTGTCAAAGCTACTTCATTTGTCAACAACTCTGTCTGCCTTAATTCAAAACTTATGGAGCCAGTTCTCAAATCTCTGATGTTGCACTTTTTTTTTGCCTGCACCAACACTCAAGGAGGCCATTTCACAACGCATCCTGCTGTCAAATGCATTACAAAATGACAGCAATGTAACAAAAACAATTGTTGATCAGATGTTAACTGTAATGGATTATCGTAAAACAAATTTCAAGTCTAAATGTTGTTGGGGTTTTTTTTTACACTTAGCTGAAATTAATTTTAATCGATGACATCCTTGAAGATGGGATATCAATTAAAAGAATACCTTCATTTGAAGTGCAATAGCCTATACAATATAAATGAGCTAAAACATGAAAAGCTTGTGTGTTAACCATAAACATACATTAAAACAGCAAGTATTTTATATGGAAAAGCACAATTCAACTCATATAAAGGTGTAGGCTACTTACTCTTTATTCAGTTGTAATTCCGCTCCAAATTCTGTCCATAAAATTCATTATTATTAAAATGAAAAAATTAAAACAGATGCAGAGTTGGCTCATTCAGCTGTGTGGTCTTCCACTACTTAATCAGCCAGCTTTAAGAAACAGGAACAGTATGTAGCTGCCTCCTTTTTGTCCCTGACTACCGTACTGGGTGACAGGCCATGACAGAACAAACTACCGGTATTAGAGGCCCACATGGTAGATTTAATTAGGGTACTAAGTCTATATGAGACTGCTTGTCTTTATGTGGTGTGTCAATATTGACATGGACTCAGGTAAAGGTAATGCTGATTTTTGTCTGATAAAGGAATACATATCAGCTTGACTAATTGTTTCCATAGTGTAGTTATGTTGTTATGGCTGGTTGTTATGTTTGTTATGGCAGCACCTACGTGCTCCTTTTTTTTAGTCTGCCTTAAAAACAATTCTCACATGTACATTATGTGCATTGAAAGTGTCACTGGTTGCTGTAATTGTTCCTCCTGTGCATATACTGAGATCCCTTTTTAAAGAAATTTCAGCGTAAGTGATGGGGAACAAAAAAGTTAATAAAATAAAATAAATGTATAAAATGGGGGTCTTCCAAAGTCACAAAATCTTTTCAGTACCACATTTCTTTTTTGTGTTACTTTATCTCCCCTGTGGCTCAGCAAACAAACAGTGTCTGTGGAAGGTATATGGCATGTACATGCACTTAGATAGACTTGAAAAATGTGAACAGAATGCACAGAAAAAGCAATCCAGTGGAGGCTATTTTAAATGTCTGCCAATCAACCAAAATAATCAATAAAAATCTATTGAGATATATTCGGCTCCCTGTCTGAATTCCAATAGAGCTCCTTGACCAAATCCTCCTCATAAAAATTCCTCTACCTTTCTTTAGAGCTTTCCTAATCTATATCTGAGCGCTCTCACTGATTAAACAGTATATTATAAGATCCATTGTACTGGTGATTGTGACAACTGTGACCAGCTATGGATCTCTGAGCCTCGTAGCCCAAACCCAGGACCTGGGTTCTAGTATGACCCTGAGCAGCATTATAGTCTGGTATGGCATAAAAGCCACTATCTTGGTTAGAAGAAGGAACAACATCTGCCGCTTCTCTGCCAGGTCATGGTTATTCGCGCCTCACACAAGTATTTTCAGGAGAAGGCTTGCAGCACCCCTGTGCGGTAAATCAAGATAATGTGCATGGCAAGCTCCAAAGTCCAACAGCAGCAGTGCTTGAAGTGGGCCGGAACACCCCATTTTTTTTGCGTAGGCCTATCGGAACTTCTCCTAAGCTGCCGGTACTCTCGCCTGCCCTCTCTATATACGATCATCTGGGCGCTTCGTGACGGTCACCTTGTCCCGTTCTCTCTGCCTGCTAAACTTAGTCGGCAGAGAGAGACGAGGGAAAACAGAAGCTCGGAGCCTTTCAAGGAGCCGCATGTTGGATGTAGCTCGTCAGTGTCACTTGTCGTGAACCGACCAATCACAGCCTGGATGGGGCGGGACATTTAAAAATATTGACAGATAAGTGTCATTTACACTGAGGACGCTGGGGACAGGTCAGAATCAGAACGTCTCCATCACTTTTTGAAAACTTTTGTTGAAAATGGTTCTGAAGAACAGCTTGCATCAAGAGATGTTAAATAACAAATGAAACAATGCACAATAAGAAAACATGTAATGCAATTGAAATATAGAAGAACAAAATTTGCATTGTCCAAAAGCTGATTACAGAATTATATTCCATTATATTTTGAATTGTCCTCCATAACTTGGTTCAGAAAATGTATTCAGAATGCATGCAAGAAATTAAGTGGTAATGCGCAAAGTGGTTAATGTCTTAATATTTAGTAGTTTCATAATATGTGTGTGTGGGGGGATGGTTTGTCCGACTGCAACTAGTTCCCAGTGAAACATCTTTCGCTATGCTGCAATTAAAATAGCATCCAGTGCTATCTTTGCACATGTAAATATTTTTTCATTTCACATAATTGCATAAACGTGGCGTAACTATTATCATCTTAATCCTTATTGTTCTATATTTCTATATTTTGTGAATTTATATATTTATATGATCTGTTTATTCCATATTTATATATTTCTACATGTATTTATGTCAACTGTATGTTTGTCTACGGGTAGCATGATTCTGATTTCCGATTCTGATTCCATACAGAGTTATTTTTACTCTCACCAACATTTTTTTTGACAACTGTAATAACCAGTGGTTTTCTAACCTTTAACCTTTACCCTTTACAAAAAAAACTGTGTTTATGACTTCAAATGATTCACCGGAGAGACATGTCGCCAGTCCACCACAGGACAGGTTTTTCCATGTTTATTCTAATATTAAGAGATTACAGCTCACCAAACAGAGGCTTGTTAGAGGTGCTGGACCTGTGATTCAATGTAAAAATAGAAAAGAAATCAGCCCACTCCGATCTGTGCAACACACCTCATCTGCAATAACAAAAGAAAAATTCTTTGATCTGGAGGATGGTTTAAACGTGTGTAACACTGGAAATCAATGAAATATTCTGGGAAAAGGGTGGACTTTAATTTATATTTTAATAAGGATGGATGCATGTTCTTGTGGTTTCTAACAACACAATACACTGTACACTTTAATACAGACATATTTCAACAAATACAAGCAGAGGCTAACTTATCATCACTGATTCAATTCATTCATCAATTTAGAATTACCCTTCTGTGACACTGTTGGCAGTGGTGGGATGTAGTATGTTTACTCAAGTACTGTACTGATAATACAAAATATAATACAAATTTGAGGGACTTCACTTGTGTTTTCATTTTATGTAACTTTATGCTATATGTTAAATTTGGTGATTTTGACTTTTTCTGATAAACTTAAAGATGAAGTGTTCCTTTAAGAGTCCAGAGTAGATTAAAAATAATCCCACCCTACCCAATTAGCTGTACACAAAGCTGAAAACAGGACTCATTAAAAGTTGACTTTTTACACATATGTGGTTCTCACAGAACAGCAACATTACAATCTTATAAAATGTGATATATAAAGTAGTTAAAATAAGCACAAACCTACAGAAGTTAAATGCAATATACACATTAATGCAGCAGTATTCAGGAAAACATTATATATATATAAAAGTAACTGACAGTGACCGTTTTATTACGGAATGTGTACTACAGTACTTAAATAAGGCTTTGAATGCAGCTGGTAGTACTACTTTTACTTAAAAGTACAATGTGTAATTCCTGGCCACATGTTCCAAACAGATATTTTACCTCCTCCTCCTCCTCAGCAACACTACTCTCTAAGGAATTCTGCTCCTCTGCTTTTGTCACATGTTAAGATGAGAGCTGATCTTTATAGTAACCTCATGAATTAAGCTTTGTATGTCTACCAGGATTAGCAGGCTCCACTTTGTCTGTAACAATAAAGTCAAAAGGACCATCGCCTTGTATGGTGATGTGCGTGGAGGGGCTTCTTTTCTGCCTGTGTGTGTCTCCTAATCTCTTTTACTGTTTAGACACAACTAACAAATATGTGGAATAAGTATGTTATTTAATAAACACAAACATTCCATGTGGGTGAAAACTGGGAGGAATTGAAACTTTGGGAGAACAGCGGGGAGAGGGACAGATAAATCAAAAGGGTTGTCAATCATGGGACATATGTTTCATAATTTATCAGTATCAGATCACTGCTGCTCTTTATCATTCATGACACAGTCAGACAGCAGAGGAGAGAGACTGAGAGAGTGGAGTAAGCTGCTTGCTGCCCAAAGGTTGATGCCCAGAAATGTCCAAAATATAGCAAAATAATAAGAAAATACAGTACACACAATAGGCAGAGGGCAGGGTCTCTGCAGATACAGACACTCTGACACACACTTCTAGTGGGAAATAAGTGATGAATGAAAGGGATTGTTTTTGTAGGAGTGTGTGCATTGTTTTACAAGACAATTCTAATTATATGTTTAAGTAAAGGAATACTGAATACTTCTTCCACCACTGATCGTTGCATCAGAGTTATTGACTTTCTTATTAGGTCTTGTCAAAACCTTGTGTTTACATTTCAAGTTATGCCACTTGAGGCAATTTATCAGATTTCACACTGCTCCTTCTGGAGGCACAAAAGGCTTCATACAACTTTTTTCACATTTGCAATCAACAGACGCTGATGTGTAAAATCAGCACACTTCCTAATTTTAATATAAATCTGTTTTTTTCTCATACTTTCACACTTTTGATTATACTTCCTATTGACACTGAAAGATTGTACTCACCAAGTTACTTGCTAAGATCTGGTGACTGCAATAATTGGTGAAAATGCTTCTGGGGACTTGGAAGAACCATGAGCTGCCAAACAATCATACAAATTTTAAACAAATGACGTGACATGATAGTTTATACACTGACTTGTTCTGCCCTTGCCTAGCATTGCTGTGTATGCATACAGGTTTCCTATGCAATGAAGGATAATAACTCACTTTTACATCTAAATAAAGTGTCTTAGATAATTTGGCTACAGCGCTGGCTTGTTTATAACCTTCCCGATTGGCCGCTGTTGCAGCGATGACACTGTGTTCCCAGATCTCAGTATTTAACTTGGAGACATAAGTTACAATAACACAGAAAATAAATCTATGAAAATAAGAATCGAGAAGAATCGATGTAATACCAACACGCTTTGTATATATTTGTGTCACATTGAAGAAAAAAGAAAGGAAGAGGGGAAGAAAAGACAAAGCCTTTTGCTGAACAGACCACAGTCCTGAACTAGACAGAAGTCATTATTCTTCATGGAAAGTGTTAATAAAACTTTGCAGTACTGACAAACATCGTAACAGCATGTCTGTAAAAAGTCACATAGGCGAAAGTTTATTCGTACTGTAGATCAGCAACAGGTAAAGTCTTTTGAACCCCAGGTGATACTTGAAATTGATTAAGCAAATAGTTTCACAACTGAAACATAGATGTTGTTTCAGACACAGTGTTGTGTGTTGACACTGTAAAGAGATAGTGGCAGCAGGGTTTGTTTATAGGTGTTAGTGTTAAAATATGACAAGACAGTCAGAGCAACACAATGTACAAAGAAACAGATTCAGACACTTATCCACGAACATGCATGCAGACAGCCTGCAACATTTTAGTATTAAAGTGTGACATTAAGACTGTAAATTCATGCAATTGAACACAATGACACAAAGTGTGTTTTCATCAGTTATATACATTACTTCCATTATCTTGGTTTGTGCCCATTAGTTATGCAATCTAAAACACAATCTGGTAGAGATGTTTAATTATGTAGAAGTTTTATTCCTGTGTTTGTTCTGAAAGCATTTCTGATGGAAGTAAGTGTTACAATGGCGGAGTTGGTAATTTGAGTCTCACATCCTGGAATATTGCACAATGTCAACAGGATATCCCGAGAAATAATCATTTGTAATCCTGACATGACATGAAATGACCACACCCTTGTTGAGAAACACTAAATACACTAAATCCTGATGTGTCATTTGGAGGCCAACACTTGTACATCGAATAGCGTGTAGAGAAAGGTTTAAGACCAGTAACAGACCCCAGAACAGTAAGAAGCGTAGAGTGGCTGCATATACCAGTCCAAAAGCCTTTGTATCATCAGCCTCATGAACACCACCCTCCCTCCTTTTAGCTCTGTGTTATGTTCCAAGGAATAAAAGAACGAGCCATACTGAGCAGGATCTAATGGGCAACCTTCAAAGGGGTATATCATGCTGATCAAGTGAAATGCAACTGTCTTGACTTCAACTTTTTGTGAACTGTGGTTGTAACAGTATATTGAACTCCAAAATACAGACAACACAAACATAATGCAGGTATAACTTTAAATATTTTTCTTCTGGGGAAATAACAGCTCAATTCATTCCGTGAAATTCCGAAAAAAAAAATACAACAAAAAAACCATACCCTTGCTTTTTCCGCCCTGCAGATCAAGTTGAGACCAATTTAAAACTTCTCAACAGGTTGGAGCGTGTGGAGCTGATGGTGAGGGTCGATGTTCTCTTATTGCTCCACTGATTGAAGACTTCCTTAGCTCTCTTTCGGAAGTTCTTTCCTACAATGACGTATAAGATTGGGTTGAGAACACTGTTGAAGAAGGCGAAGTACACAAAGAACTGCTGACAGATGTTTTTGATTTCGAGTATGATAGACGCTTGCAGGACCTTTGCTTTTATGAGTAATTCTACTATCTTAATCAGGCGGAATGGGACCCAGCAGATCAAGAATGCCAAGAGGACTGCCAGCACCAGAGTGGTGGCCTTGTGCTCCACTTTCTGGGAGTTTAGCCCCTGCATTAACCGGTTATTCAGAGCTTGCATAATCTTTATAGTGCAGTAGGAAATAATGGCAACAGGGATGATGAAGGTGAATGTAAACAGCATCCCCTCGTACAACTGCTCTTCAGTGTCGTTTTTGTAATCAAGATAGCATTTAGTAACATTGTTGTCAGTGTGTTTCAGTTCCCTGAAGATGAGTGTGTGGACACTAAGGAGGAGGCCGAAGCCCCACACCAGCACACAGCTCAGTTTGGCATTTCTTGGCCTACGCATTCTTTCATGGGACATTGTATGCACCAGTGCCACATAACGATCTATGCTAACCAGAACAAGGAAGTAGATGCTGCAGTAGACGTTCATAGTAATGCCCACGTTGAAGACTTTGCACAGGATCCGTCCAAATGGCCAGTCGAAACCTTTGTATGCATTGACAGCCCAGGAAGGCAAACAAGCCATTAGGACAAGGTCAGCAGCAGCCAGGTTGCTCAGGTAGATCTCCGCCACAGTGCAGGGCTTCTTATGAAGGCAGAAAACCATCAGGACAAACACATTAAGCACGATTCCCAGCACCGTGATAAGCAGGATATACACTGGGATCACAGTGAGGATCCAGTCATGGTTTTCTTCTTGAGGATAATCAGTGGAGTTTATGTTGTCTTGGGCATATTCAGTTGTTGTGCTTAAATTTGCAGGGACACTGTGGTAGAGATGGTGGAAGACAAACAAAACATTAAAACAAAGACAATTAGAAGGTCACTTTAAAAGTGTTCTTTAAGATGTTGTTATAATCATGACATGGAATTCTTAGAGGCACTCAACACTGCGAAATACTGAGGACTACTGAATACTGAGTTATTGACATCTACTCTGAAATATTCAAGCTTGAATGACAAAGAACACTGTAAAACATTTGTGTTTTCCCAGTTTAATGTTGTTCCTAGAGAAGTTGATTGTGAACATTTAGGCTTTACATTGAACTTGTCTGTTACACAACAGCTCTTCTCTGTGAGAGCTCTTCAAGATAGCTAAGGTTTGATGAGTTCTCATAAAACTCTACAGGATAAAACATTGGCATGGCTGTATTGATTGAATATTAATTAAAATGGAGATATGTTCTGGCAAATTAACTCTTCTCATTTATAATTTCTCATCTGTATAAGTCAATATTTAAGTAGATCACTTACTTAGTACTTATATTACTTTCATGTGCTTACTTATTATCTTGTAAGCACATGAAAAGCTAAGTGCTGTTAAACTAAATCATTTTCAGACTTTTTAAACGGTTATTTTGTTTATTAGTTTGACATTTTACTTAATCAACTTATATATTTTTTGGCATGGTGAGACGACACAACCTACACTAACAAGACTACGATTATGCCATAAATAATGATTAAAATTTGATTAATTGCAGAAAAGCCAGACTGGGTGCAATTACAGTCTTCATTGTGCCAATACCACTGGTTTGTGTAGCCTTGAGACTCTTTAGCAATACAGTGAGTTTAAATTAATCAATCAGAATATGGGCTTGGTTTAGAAGACATTTTGGGCTGTGAGGAACTTCTACCCTCTCTCCCATTAAGTCAAATCACATGTTCACTCCCTTCTGTACAGATCCTGCATTTACTTTATGGTTTAAGAAAGGGATTAGATCAATCCATAATCTTTACATAGGAGACAAATTTGCATCTTTCTCTCAATTATCCTATAAACCATTTCTCCCGTTACTTCCAGATCAGTAGCTTTGTACAAAACCCTTTAAGCCCATAAAATCACAAGTTGACTATATCCTAAATATTAGCTCAGACCACAGAGGATTGATATCCCAGAACTATGAGCTCAATAACAAGATGAATCCACACTCCACTGACACCTGAGATTCTGGGAGTTTTAGTTTAAACATGGCATAATACAACTGAACCCATAAATGCACTGTGACAGTAGTGAGCTGGCTTTATTGGCAAAACACATGTAACCTCTGACATATATAGTCATTGGAAGATGAAGACAGGGTTTTTGGATTAAAGAGCAGCAGACCACGATCCACCCGGCCAAAACAAGTGAACCAGCAACCACGGTGGGTGCGGTGAACGCTCAGAGGAGAAGAAAGAGAGCCAGGAGAGGGGCCATGCTGGCCCAGCTTGGACTTAATTCTCCTCCTAAAGAGCCGGTCTGGAAAAAAGGGGACTCATATTGACCAAGCAACGGAATTCAGAGACTGTTGTGCCCACATCGTTACAGAGGCCTGCCCCATAGACATCCGCAGGTGGTCAATGTTTCAAGCTGCCAGTGCAAGACTCTGGCAAGATGAGAGGAGGTGAACTCTGTGTTTTACATCGTTGATGACGCAGTTAAGATCGACTCTGTTTTACAATGTCAGGCTTTTATTGTCAGACTGTTATTGTGAAGATGAAATTTTAATATTAATGCATGTCTCCTTTTGTATGGCTAAACTATGGTTGGGTTTGTTAAGTACCTTTTTCTGTGTGTTGCTCTTTGTGCGCAAATCATAAGCATACAATTTAGAATACACCAACTTTGGAAGTATTCAAATTGCATAATACATTCATTTAAATGTATTTTATTTAATAAAAGTACCCTATAACTATATTTATGTTAGCAAAACACAAACAAATTTTGAGCAATTTCCTTTTGTGCTCCCTGACATCTATTGCTTAATAGATGTCAGACATATAATATTAAAGCAATATTAATAGCAATTGCAGGAAAGGCTGTTTATTTGTTTACCAGTAACAACACAACAGCATTTATTTGACATTTACTGCATCCAAACTTGCATATGCATATCTTCACTTACAGTTGCAGTGTTAAAAATCCTTGCAGTTTAAAACTTCTTCTAAAAATTCTAGATTTACGTATCAGCTCAGTAAAAACAGTACAATGCTTTTCATAGCAGTCTTAATGTCTGTCTAAACACTGCAGTTAAACCAGATAGACATCTAGCACTAAACATGTTGAGACAAATATTCTGGCAGAGCTGCAGTCTAGATTTGGGCTTGTTGGAACAAAAAAAATACTGTTTTTGGCTTGGGCAGATTGTGGCTGTCTGTTGAGTTTCATTATGTGTTACTGTCATTTACAATGTTAATGCATTGCAGTACTGATGATGAAAAATGTTGCCAATGACCCCTGGTAATATTCTAACTACAGCCAGTAAAGGTAAAACATAGAAAAGTAATACAGAGTAAAAAAAAACAATAACAAAAATTAAAAAATAAAAGCTGACGCACACTGTACCTTGTCGTTTGAAGAGCCATTCCTCCTAAAGAAGTCCAGATGTAAAAAAATCCAGATACTACCCTTGACTGTTCTACTGCCTTCTGAAACTACCCTCTGTCTCTCTCTGACTAGCTCTCTTAAAGGAGGAAGTAAACTGATATTAAAATGATGTATTGCCCCCCCCCTCCCCCTTTCTGTCCCTCTCCTGTTTTTTCCATCTTCTCTTAGCATTGCATAAACTGCATGTCTGTCTCTTTCCATTAAAGTTTCTTTTTTTACAAATGTTAACAACATCAAGGTCAAGATTGTTTTCCAATATATTGACATCTAAACGTGGACATTTCTAAACAAAGTTGAGGTTTAATTTAAGACTTTTCAAGACTTTTTATACCACATACAATTTCCTTTTCAAAAGCCTACTGTTGCACATTCAGTATAATGTAAACCTGTAGTGACTAGAATTATTTATTCACTACTTACCAGCAGTGTATAACAATAATTGCCAATGAATTAAGAGTGCACTCAGTAGAGTGCACTCTTACCCATCTCCACCAGGACTGGTATCATGAAATGGCATAATAACAGTCCAATGTCTTAAGTCATTTTGCGTGTTATCACAATTATACACAATTTAGAATAACTTTCAGTTTACTCAAGGAAGAAATAATATGAGTCAGAATACCAGTTAATCAGTCCAGTGCAGGCAAAGAAATCCAAACAGGCAGGCACAAGAGGCAATGTCAGAGAAAGAGGATCGAACACAGGTCAACGCAGGTCAGGCAGAAACAAGGATGCAGGTGGAAGAACTGGTATGTTAAAATGACAAGCAACACCTGCTGAGAGGGTATGGGCTGTGAGAATTTGTGACAACAATGTGCTTTTGGTGTGTCATTTCATACCATTTATTCTTGAACAGATATGTCTAACAAACACAGGACTTTCAACTGGGAAACAGCTATTTGTTTCTTGGGTGAAACCAAAATTCAATAATCTTAATAACTTGTTGACTTAATAAAGTCAACAAGTTGAGTTACATAATGTATGTAATGAGAGGTCAGCATTAATGTGCACAAAAAATATTATGTTGATGGGTCCAGTAGTATGCGAGATTAGCTGCAGACTGCTAGACATGCACATGCGCATGATCCTATGCATAATTTATGAATTTAAATAATTAATGCAAGCTAGGATAAAATGGATGGACCTTGAATTTCTTGTTATGTCATTTGGATTAACAAAAGCTCATGCTGTTTTCCAGGCCCACAACAACCACCTTCATGATATGATCAACCACTTCATTTTTTTCTATCTGGATCCCTGAATTTCTCTCCTGCAGCACAAACAAGATGGACGCCAGGTAGCCCACTCCAGTGTTTGCAGGAAAATCAGCTTTACGTTAAAGCTGAAAAGTCTATATTCCATTTCTCCAGTGTCCTTCCAGTGATTACTCAACATCAAACAACTGCAGCGTTTCCTGAGTTTTGCAAATTTCTGTAGGAGGTTTCCCCACAGTTGCACAGCTGCTTTCCCACTCACAGCTCTCACTTTCACCTCCAGAAGGTTTCATTGGACCCTGGAGGCTGTAACCCTTTAAAAAAACTCAAGTGCTGCTTTGTCTCTGTCCCAGTTCTTATATAGCCTGATTCAGCCCTTTAGTTAACTGTAGAAGTGGATGCTCCACCAGCTTGTCTTTGAGGAGACTGGTTTGGCTCCAGATCCTATTTTGCCCTCCACCTGCCATCACCTGGAAAATCGAGTCACTCATCAAGCAGGCCCAAAGTCAAAAACCTTTCTCAGGTTATTGGTCTCCCTCACTCCCTGTTCTCTCCTGACTCTTTCCGTTCCCAGGTTCTCCAGTGGGCCCATTCAACATGACTCACCTGCAATCCCTGCATCAACCGGACACTCTTCTCCTTCCTCTATTGCGGGTTCTAGTGGCCCACTATGGATGCCAACACATGGCCCTTCATCTCTGCATGTTCTGTGAGTGCCCAGAAAAAAAGTATCTACTGGATTCAGCTCCATTCTTCTCTACCCTCTGCAGGTCTAAAGGTAATACGCTCACTCTCAACAACAATGATTCTTTTTCCAAAACTGTTAATTTTCTTGCTCTGCTTAAGCTTTCCACAGCCAGTAACAATCTTGCTAAGAATGTGGGTGTACAGCCTGGCACTTGCAGCTTTTGGTCTAAGAGCTTAAACTGGCTGCTCTTTCTTGTTTGATTACTCCTGGCAATATTTTAAACTGATCAACTGTCAAAAAAATGACAAAAATGACTGTTGCATTCTAATGAATTGCAGCTGGTCAGTGTTAATTTCACTGACACACACATAGCCTGTCCCGTAACTACTTCATAATAAAAGGTCAACTTGTGTTTCACCAATGAAATGCTGTTAATGTGAAGCTGCAGCAGTAGGAAATGTTCAGTTTTCATTAGCTGTAACTTATACACATAGGTGTCATTTACACAGGGGATGCTGGGGACATGTCACATCACTTTTTAAAAGCATTTTTAAAGAAATGTTCTGAAAAATATCACCAAGCAATGTTAACTAACAAATGATAATACTTTGAGATTCATTTTTATTCATTTCTGTAGGTTAAATGTAGAAGAAGCAAATGTGCATTGTCCAAAAAAACTAACTTAAGCTAGAAAAATAACAAGCAGCTGATTGAAACATTATAATCTATTATATTTTAAATTATATTTTAAAATATATGGATTGTCCCCTACCAGTTGAACTTTTTGTCTCCCTTTATATAAATAAACTGCAGCAGAAAATGTCTCCAGAATGCAGGAAATTAAGTGTTTAATGTTCCAATTTTCTGGAGGGGGACCCCAAAACCCCCCCTCATATATTTCAGCATTTTACATTTCTTCAAATTAGTGTTAAAAATCTTGTTGTCTTGTTCACGTGCATCATCACGTCTCGTGACCCAAGCATATCATCACTCCCCTAATCTGAGCCCTTATGTCCCCACCACTTTTCAACACAAAGTGACGCCCGTGTTTATACATAATTTTTTATGGGAATGTCGCCACCAACACTCAGTTCATTATTCAATTCAATTCAATTATTATTATTCAGCAAATATCTAAATATAGCAATACGGTGGATCAGTTACCTCATTTAGCGATAGACAGTGACTTAGCAGACAGTTATATGATCTTTGAGGTTTTGCTTTAATTTGTAAGGTCATGACTAACAACTAGCAATTACCTCATACAGAATGAGTGAAAAAATAGACTATTGTAAATTATATGTTTACCCTTTAATATACATTCTAAGGTCAATTTTTTGAGAAAACTTAATGTAATGCCTTTTCAGACTTTACAAGACCACAGTGAAATCAGGGCCTTTGCAGTTCATGGTTAAACACTTGATGTTCTTCTGAGTGCCTTGTGTAAAAAGAAAAATAACCTCTCAAGTGATTCATCAAATGCTTAATTTTTAATTTGTGGAATTCTAATGTTATTTGAAGGCAAGAAACATTGGCTCTAGCAACTTGCAACCCTGCCCATGTTTCCTCCTTTCCTCTTGTCAATCTTATGGTACTCTTAAAATACAGAGAGAATACGCATCATGACATACAAGAATGTGAGGTATGGGATCTTAAGAAATTCTATATAAATAAAATAATGATTTATAATATATAGTCATAATTCATAGAAACCCTCTGTATGTTAAAGAAAAAACTGATGTCTTTTCCAAGATGTGGATTGAAAGGCGTAGCAAGCTACGGAAATGGGATGCTTAGAGCAATGCAACGAGATTAAACCATGCAGGCCAAATGAAAGCATCACAATAATTAACTGTAATTGTTAAATATTAGATTTAGATAATAGGCCTCTGGAAATGGATGTCAAGTTGGATCATTCAGCAAGCCAAATTACTGACAGATCAGGAGTTACACATGAATACCTAAATATAAACAAACGTAACCCCAGACTTTTTAGTGAGATGTTAAGAAACTTTGAGCGTGTTATTATGGTAACATGTTTACATTATGTATGCAGTTTAGCATGAATTGCTCATATAGCTAAAGCTTACAAAATCTGGGTTATTACTATTCTAAGTAGTCTGTTATGTGTTGACACGTGGAAAGTCACTGCTGCTTTATGAAATAGTGAATCACCAAAATCATTTGGAGTCATTCCTTGGGGATGATGAACATCTCCACCAAATTTCTGCAACCATGTTAGCCAATCAAAGTTGACCGTTAGCTATGCCTTACACCTCTAAGTTACTGTTGCTACACCTATTAAACTTTCCATTCTTACATGACAAGTCTGCAGTGACAGCAGAGAAGAGCAGGCTATTTATTTTTATATATATATGTATATATAAATTGTTGCTAGCGGAGTTTATAACCTGTAATTAACAAGCTATTTAACTTTCATTCAATGAGTTAGTATGAAACTCCATGGTAAATTTAAAGGTTGCAGGCAGAAGTCAGCAACATCACTGGTTTATAAACCATGGGTGCATCTATGGTGAGAATAATGATATATCACTTTATCATTAAAAAAAAAAAAAGGTTTGTAGCCTACTGATAAATAGTTTTCTTTGCTGTGTTTAAGACTTACGTGTACCTAGAGGATGAAAAAGTTTTGCCAGAATCTTTTTGGTGTGTGTTTGTCGTTGATCTGGCTGAGGCTAAAATACTGTTCTAGCCAAAATAAATACATGACAGTATTATTACATAACTTTCTATCACAACTGTACCTTGTGTATAGAGTGCATGGGTACCTTGTGTTTAGAGAGCATGGCGAAATTAAAACTTTCAACTGTTCATAAAGGGGTTATATGTAGTTTTTTAATGAAATAAGATTTTTTTTTAATAGCATATTGTAAACCATTCGCCTGCTTTTTGGTTGCTTGTAAGAGCCTCTATGCTGTTTCCTTTGGGAAGAAATAGTCTTGGATCTTCTGCGAAAACCATCGGTTTATGTAGGTTGTGACGTTCAGACGTGCTCCCGAGCCTCTTGCCTACTGATGTCATGCCGGCTCACAAACTCCACATAAGTCTAAAAACATAATGTGATGAAGCCTGAAGGTTTTATGTGATGAAGCCTGTCAGGCCAAATGAAAATCAGATCAATGTCGGACAAAAACATGGGTCAATATCTGAAAGGCATTTTAGTCATGGACCTTCACTTTGTTTTGGATATACAAAGCGACTCAGAGTTGGCTTTTATGCTGTTGGACAGGTAAACCAACATTACTGCTAATCACATGAAATATATTGTGATTTTGTGTTTTAGTTGGCTCAAGTTAGATAATGTTAAATTGCAGGCTATCGCCGACCAGTTGTTAACGATATCCATTGCAAAATGCTATAGTTACATAGTTTGCCACATTACTTTACCAGCTAACGCAATCCATATTACTATATGTGAAACTGTTGATTTTAGCCTGTAAGAAATTATTTAAAGGATTTTAGTTATGCAGAAATAAGCAATAATAAACTTTATTGATATATGAAATTAACACAAATCTAGGCTATCTTCCACCTATAACTGTAATACTAATGTTGAAAAAGCCTGCAGGCTCGCTAACACTGACATATTATGTAAGCTAAATGCAGTCAATGTAGAGTTATCATGCAATGAACATGGAGTAGTTCAACGACAAGCTGTTAAAAAATAATATTGTAACAGTGGGAGTTTAACTGAGTTTCCAGCACTTTGTGCGAAACCTTCTGGTCTCTGTTTTGGCTCGATCATTACCTCAAGCACGCCCCCCAGTACATACTTGGTAAGACAGTGGTGGCAATCTGAAACCTCACAACTACACATGGCCTCATTAAGTCATAAATACAGGAGAGAAAAGTATTTGGATCAGACTTGGATGGAACCTGAATTGTTTTTTTCTCACTTGCCTCTCAGGACTTTCATAGTTTTGAGAAGGAGGACTAACAAACTAGCTTGGGAAATGTATCTTGGGTAAACTTCCGCAAATCCAATAAAGAGCAGGGAGCTCTTGTAAAATACCAAATCTGGCTCCATTTTACTTTATGTGCCAGGGTAACTTAAATTACTAAACAAAAGTAAGCTAATCAGACAGGCATGTCAAGATTAGCAACTTCAGGGAAAAAAGCAAAAAAAAACAACAACAAAAAACCATTGGTTCTTGGTTTTGAAATGACACACTGCAAACACTATCACTGTCCATAGCCCTGGAGACCAGCAAATATTTTCAACTGCTGTTAAGGTGGTCTTCAAACATCTCAGTTCCCTGCGGTAATTATATACTTTTAGCGGCTGCTAGATTTTTACTCCATAATGTATGACATCAAAGGTGGCAACATAAAATTACACTAAACTGCTATAATGTGAGTATGTACATTCAGAAATTACACCTAATAAATTTACACTAATTTACACCTGCTTCTGCATTTTCACCTGACTCTGCAAAGTTACATTTTTTAAGAACTATGAGCCTCCAACAGGTAATGCCTTATGTCATGTCTTTGCATTCAGGATGTTTTTTATTGTTTATTGTAGTACTTCAGCTGTTGAATTTATGTGATGATACATGATATACATTATTCCTGTAATACACAAAAGCAGATTAAGTAATGACTGTCCAGACTAAAAATAAACTATCGAAAACAGTGTCAGTATTATACAAATCTTTGTTTACATGCCAAGATATTCTCATGGGAATACTGAATGTAAATAACACATGGGAATACTGAATGTAAATGTAAATACATGGGCATGGGTGGCCATTTTCTCACGATAGCTTGCAGAGTGTAAACTTAAAAAAAGAGAAAGAATGAACTAGTTATTTCAGAAATGGATGGTTTTAAAACATCCCAAGTCCAGTAATAGTAAAGCCATGTAACAGTTCAAAGAGACAGATTCAGATGCCTAGTTCATGTCTGCAGATCAAGACAATTATTATCTTTATGGAGACTGTAAACATAATCTCTGCTTCCATTTGTTCTACAGATTTTGTCCATTATCTCCACAGGTCAATTATTTCTGCAAAGTGCATTATTAAACATCATTTGATAGTGCTGTTTAACCATATAACAGAATTATTATTGTGTTAAGTCTGTTGAAACAACAATTTGAGACTCATATCCTGTATATTGCATCTCTTTTTCCATAAGCAGTAACAGAAGTGGGGGACAGGATGTCATGAAGAATCACGTCAGATCCTTTGCATTAAGATTTACCGCAATCTTAATTTGCTCTGTTCTGTTAATGTAAGTGGATGCAACAGAGCGTTGAGCTGTGGTCATATCTGAACCTCTGCGATAATGTCTAGTCCTCCTATAGATGGCGCTAACTTTCCTCCTAAAGTACTGCCCTGAGAAGACATACAGCAGTGGGTTCAGAACACTGTTGAGAAAGGCAAGATACACTGAAACCTGCCCCCCTATGTCAAGAATGTGGGACCACAGCGTCTCGTCCAACACTTGGACATCACACAGCGTGTCAAGGAAAGTGAACACCTGAAAGGGACCCCAACACAGTAAGAATAATAGTGTGACGGCATACACAAGTACTGTGGCCTTTGTGTCATTATTGTCATGAAAACCTACACTCTCCCTCCTCTGAGCTAAAGCCTTGATTATGTTCCAGCTGCTGAAAACAATAACCAGAACAGGGAGTACAAAGCCCACTATGTTCATCAGAATCTGATGGGCCAACTTCCAAGTGCTGTTATGATTATAATCCAATATACAGGACATGGTC
Organism: Lepomis gibbosus; assembly: GCA_029875015.1. Classification (NCBI taxonomy): domain Eukaryota; kingdom Metazoa; phylum Chordata; class Actinopteri; order Centrarchiformes; family Centrarchidae; genus Lepomis; species Lepomis gibbosus. Next base: position 25,481 of record JAPMOB010148753.1, read on the forward strand.
TTGAACTCCTCAATAAACTTCACCTGTCTGTGAACCATGGTGGGCATGCTTAGTATAAGGCCTAATATCCACAGGATGAAGCAGATCACCCTGGCATAAAGTGTCCGTCTCAGCCACCGGGCCTTCATGGTCTTCACAAGTGCCAGGTAGCGGTCAACACTAATCATGACCAGGGTGTAGATGCTGGTGTAAAAATTGATAATGATGACAGAATTGACCATTTTGCATAAGGCATCTCCGTAGGGCCAGTTAAAGTTATTGAGAATGTTCATTGCCCAGAAGGGGAGGCCACACAGGAGACTAAAGTCAGCCAGGACCAGGTTGCTCAGGTAAATCTCAGCTACAGTCAGTCGATCCCTGTGGGCGAGGAACACCACCAAGACAAAGCTGTTAAAGACGAGGCCTAGCAGGGATAAGGTGAAGATGTACGGAGGGATGATGGCGTGGACCATCTCCCATTCTTCAGAGATCGGAGACTCTGACAAACCGGATGGCAGGGACGCACTGGTGTTTTCAGACCACAGTGTTGCCACAGATACAAGGTTAATTTGCTCCATTGGCTAAGAAACAAAAACAAATGATAAAACCTCATCAGTAAATGCTGTTAAGGTAAAATTATTTTATTTAAAATGCATGATGCGTCAGACAGCATAACCAGATATGTAAAGTTAACCTTTTTCAGCTTAAACACAATTAAATAAATAAAACATGTTGTAAAATGATACATGAATGATAAAAATGTTGCCAACATGATTGTATGTATTCCATGTATTCACAGGCATTTAGTTCTGCTGAGGAAAACAGGCAGCCACACATTAACAAATTCATTATTTAAGGCCAAGCTGATTATTTTGCAAAGAATGTTTATCATGTTTATATTTTTAAAGTACAGATTTTAATGCATAAAACTAAAAACAGGACAGAATATGAGAAGTTCTTACCATACGTTTCATGAAAATGTTCTATCCTAAAAGACACATCTGGAACAGGGCTCATCTGTGTACACTGAGATCTTGGTAACAGAACACCGCGAGCCAGAGGGGAGATCTGCTTCGAGCATGTTTGTATGTAGAGTTGCATTCCTCCACACCCCGGGACAAGGAAAGTAATATATCAACTTGTTTATGAAAAAGTCGTGCATGTTAGAGACAGAAACTGCAGTGCACTAAAAGTGTTGAAGAGAAGTTAAAACTGCAGACAGCAAGTGTTGGAAGAAAGCGTTGTTTTTCGTAATGAATGATACTGTGTGTATCTAATATGAAATTTAATTTTATCACTTGAAAAGTAAAATGACCACTTGACGTGATACTGATATGCAGTGTTTTCATGATCATACTATTCTCCAAGGTCAAAGAGAAAAACAAAATACTTGCGGTTCATACAAGTGTGGTAATAATTCACTTTAATTTAACCGATTAACAGAATTATTGCCCATTTAAACAATTTATGAACATTTGATTTACAATTAATATTTTCTAAATGTTTGACTAAATAAGTAATACAAGTTGATTTATCCCTATGCCAAATTTATCCTCAGTTCATGTGTATTCCTTCCCAAATCTATTCTAAGTCAAGATGATGAAATCACAAGCTTGATATGGCTTAAAATCAAATAACAATCAAATTGGATTGTACAAAATATAAAGAATACTTTTTGTCAGTATGCAATGGGAAGTGTTATCAAGAAAGTGAGTATGGTTGAGGCTGTGGCATTCCTTTCATGGTCAAAATGAAAACGCTTTAATCCTGCAGTCCATTAAGACAGATACATTATTCTGAAAGGAAATCTGACTCATTCTCATCCAAAGTACATCCAAAGATCTTATGAGAACAAAGACACATCATCCTTTCAATACTTGTAGATGATTTATTTATTGAAGACAACAACAACAACAATTCTTATTTTCAACAACAATTAAATTTTAAAGCCTTTGTAAATGCCTTTTATCTGGCATACAAATACTTTGTGTTTGATATTTGTTTAATTCCATTTGTAGTTACAGTATATTGACAGTGCAAAAGTAAATGTTATATTGTACGACATACACACAGTACTAAAGTGACAAGGTAATATGCAAACACAATGGATTCATCAACTCAAGTGTGTTTTTTTCCTATGTTACATTTACTTGAGTTAGAGCCAGTTTCAACATGGGAAGTCATTCAAGAACAACAACTCAGTTTCCTGATGGTTGTTATAAAAACAGAAACTACAACCTCAGATGACATCCATGAGAAATGGTTCCAAATTTCTTAAGCTTTGTTAAGACAGACAACCTTGGCTTTGTTTAGCATGAAACACGAGTTGAACAGCTCTGACAGAAAACTACTGTTTATAGTAATAAAATATGGCATCAAGTTCCAGATCGACAAACACAATGCAGTATAATAGCAAACATTAGACAAAGTTAGTTCGCAAAACCATGGCACTGCAAAATTTCACATAAAATGATTGACTTTTAACTTCGAACATCTTACATCTATAATGTATTTTACACTTCACTAACATGGACTTCTTCCCTTAAATATCTGTCCAAAAATCCAAATAAGGAGTCTGGAATTCTTTTGCATCTCAAAACATTACTCTTACTTATTGTTCGCTTTCTTGCCAAGAGGTAAATGAAAAAATTGATTCCTATCTTAAGTTTGTACAGTAAATATGAAGCTGGTTATCCTAGCTTAGACCGGAAATGGGGAGACAGCTGGTTTGGCTCTGAATTCACCTACTAGCACATCTAAGCTCACCAATCAAACATCATATCTTACTTGTTTAATTAGTACAAAAACAAAGTGTAAAATCAACATGTTATGATGATTTTGTATACATCATACAATATACAATATATCAAGCTTCAGAGGTGTTGTTAGGCAAATTATACTAGATTTATAATCTTTTCCCCCATTTTTCTGGTCTTTATGCTAAGCTAAGCTAACTGGCTGCTGGCTATAGCTTCATATTTTAGCCTATAGATAGAAAGAGTGGTATCAATCTTCTCGCCTAACTCTTGGCAAGAAAGTGAAATAGCATTTCCCAAAATGTTAAACGATTCCTTTATATGGCAATAGGTTAATGAGTAAATGGATAATGGTATGTCTATATAAAAGACAATAATTGCATGTTAAAGAAACTGATCAATCTTACAACTGTTTCACGTCAAACTTTTCTGTGTAGATATATTTAGATTTGAGTAGTCTCTGTTTGTTTAGTTGAGTTGAGATTAACATTGGAATGACCAGACTTTCCACATTGCCATTTCCTCCTGCACAGCACATGTCTAAACACTTCCCTCGCCCTCTGCTTGAAGTGCTTCCCCACAATCACATACAGGAAAGGATTCAATGCGCTGTTACTATAGCCAAGGTAAGTAGCTAACTGGTTGCCAATGTCTAACACATATGCCCATGTACATCCAGAGATGACCTCATAATGATCCAAGGTGTCCAAGAAGATCAGGATCTGGTAGGGCAGCCAGCAGAGAATGAATACAGCCAGAACAACGAGTACAAGGTATGCCGCCTTCCTTTCCACGCTTCCTCTGCTGCCTTTTCTCATCTTCTGGCTGGTCCGAAGGACTTTAGTGACATGGTAACAACAGAAGGATACAATGGGAACAGGGATAAGGAAGCCTACTATGCTGACAGTCATGTTGAAGCGCAGTCTCCAGCCTTCATGGGGATACACTAAGTAGCATGCATCAATGCCCAGAGGCGGGTAGAACTGGACGGAGCGGAAGAGGATAGCAGGGAAGCTGAGCAAGACCCCAGCAATCCAGATACTGAAGCAAATCCCACGTGCCCAAAAGGACCGTCTCTCCCTCCCCTGGGCCAGAGGTCTAGTGAGGGCCACGTATCTATCCACGCTCACAAGTGTAAGGAACAGCACACTGCAATAATAATTCATCCCAATGACAATGTTGATAAGCTGGCACATGGGCTCCCCAAAGCTCCAGTGGAACTTGTTGATAATGGTTGCTACCCAGAACGGCAGGCAGGAAACCATGAGGAGATCAGCTGCTGCCAGGTTGCTTAGGTAGATGTCAGCCACAGAGCTGCGCCGCTTCTGGAGACAGAACACACAAAGCACAAAGGCGTTGCCGATCACTCCAAGAAGACAGATGATGGACATGTAAGCCGGCTGCATGGTGTAAACCCAATCCCAGGCGTCTGTGTGGTTGCAAACAAGCTCATCTCTTGCGGCACTCTCCATAAGTAACCCACCTGCTGAACTGTAGATCACTGTGAAAGCTGTTGGACAGTAACAGAGATTTTAGAGGTTGGAAAATAAGGGCGTATTCAAAAGTAATGCACATAACAGTAAAACCTTTTAACTGTGTCAACACAGTTTTAATGTATGTGTAACTACCTTCACATTATAATTTGAGTTCCACAGTGTGAAAGGACAATAGATCTAATGGATCTAATGGTGTGTGAATAATGTTTTTTTCTTTATTAGTCAAGGCGCACAGCACACACATGCCATCTTCAAAGAGGGGAGTCTTAGCAACAAAACTGTATAAAGCATCTGTAACTGAAAAGGGCCCAGGTCACACATTCATACCGGCAAGGACACATACAGTATGATAACATACAGAAGTCCAACTGCAACTCTAATTTTTTGTGTAAACTGAAAATTAACTAAAATGATACAGCAGCTATTGTGCACATTTTTTCTAAGAGAATTTTTTCCAAGAGAATACAATAGAATGAAGGCATGTGGCGAAGCATTTCTCATGGCAAATGTTGACTTGAGGGCCTGCTTTATTAGAAGACACACTGTCAGCTTGCATGGATCACACTACAGCTGTGTAATGTATCGCTCTCCCTCTCACCCAACCATTATTTTAAATGTTTTAAAACTGAGGAGATGGTTGTGGACCCTAGACGAGTGGGAGATCATAGTCTGCATCTTTCATCAGCAGGAAGGCCCATGTCGAAGCATGTGTTCTTGTTTATACCGTTTATGCAGACTCACAGTGTATGGTAGATCAGAGGATTAAATTTTTATTCAACCAGGCTGAGTTAGAGAACATAGTTGGGTATCAGACGTCAACATGGTATGGCTAATGTCTCCAGTCAATATATTAGCAGTCTGTTCTCAGGCAAGCACAGAGAATACTGAGAATACTTCACTCATTCGCTTACTTCTCATCTCGTCTCTCATGGTGTGTCATTTGCGAACGATAAGTTTATTTTAAACAAATTTTTGTATGACTCGAAATAAATGATTTGTTCATTTCCATGCATTCACTCATGCTTCTGCTATTGCAGCCTCACAGAAGCAAGTGCGCTCTAGACTTCAGCCACAGAGCGTGTAACTTCCAGTTTAGCCCTCCATTGATTTGAATGGGGACATAATGATTTAATCATGTGGCTCTTCTAGACTTTCCAAATGTTATTAGACTGAATGAAAAAAATTCTGAGTCATTTTACGTGTGTTGTCCACACGATCCACTATTTTACAGCCTCTTGTTTCACTAATGGGAAAAGTTTTTTGGGCCAGTGTGCATCATGTGACAAACCCTGAAGTTGTAATTCCACGGTTTGGCCACTATGTCAAATTGGCTTGAATGCACGGTGCACTTTCTGGGGGTTTGTTACAAGTACTTCTGTCCCAAATTTGAAACTTCCCCCTGAATAGCCAATGGGGATGCTCAGATTAACATATCACATGACTATCCAATCAGGAATATCATTTCACTATCCAGTCACAGAACTGAAATTTGGAGCACTGAGACTGATATTGCTGTTTCATGGTAAAATTGGTTAGCAATCCCAAAGTTTTCTATCTGGAGATAAAAAAAATAATATTAACTTATTACGTGAAGGTAATGTGGATGTGGTTAGATGGTAAAATTGCCAGCATTCTCTAGCGTTACCACTGCGTTAACTAACTTTGCTAACAGTAGCTACATTGAATTTATCAATCAGGTTGTGTGTGTTCATTATAACGATATTTGGTTGGCCTTGTTGATGATCTTATAAGTCAGCTATTGAAATGACGTCACCACAAACCTCTCCATGTAAGGTGAGTATCTGATCCTATCCTGTTTTTTCTTTTTTTCAGAAGTGTAGTTTTCAGTGATACAAAAATCAGATCAATTCAGTGTGTAGGTTTCAATTGCAAATACCAGGGAGTCTTTCTGACAGTTTCAGGATAAACATGGCAAAATGAAAAATGGTTGAATTTACTGCCTAGAAATTACCTTAGAAAGTGTAAGAAAAAGGTGTAAGAATTACTCTTTTAATTTGTATTTTCTGTTCTTATATCTAAATTGCATTCCAAAAACATATAAGGTCCAGTGGTTTTTAAGTATTGTGTAAAGTATATTTGGGTATTTTGAAAAACAGTATGAATGAAATGTATTATTATCCTTATTTGTAACATGAAGGTACAGTACAGTAAACATCTTCTTTCAGAAAAGAGGTGCCTACTTAAAAAAAACATCCAATGGCCATTAATTACTGTCTGATTAACATCGTGTGTCATACGTTACAAAAATAAATCTTACATTATTCATTGTGCACAATTGCACAGTTTATTATAAAGCCTCATTACACAAGTCCTCAGATATATTCCAAGAGTATATTCCACACGATTTCCTCAGTGCACCTGACCCACTCATAGTGGTATTAAAAACTATATGTTGTATTCTAGCTGTCACAGTTCTGTAGTGGTGGGTGTGTATTTCATGTTTCCTGTACTTAGTAATGTCTGCCCTCTAGTGTTCTTGTCTGGTTTTACTTCCTGTGCATGTCTTTCACTGACTGTCTAGTGCTTTCACCTGTGTGTGATTATGTTCATCCCCAATAGTGATTTATTTCAGTAATTCCATTCAAAAAGTGAAACTTGGATATTATAGTCATTCATTACACACAGACTGATATATTTCAAATGTTTATTTCATTTAATTGTGAAGATTAAAACTGACAACTAATGAAA
>JAPMOB010148759.1:0-14581 GCA_029875015.1 Lepomis gibbosus
AATTATTAAGAATGATCTATTCTTTTCTGTGCCTGATAGACAGATTCCACTGTTGCACCTCATAATCTCAATGCCACCGGAATCTGGGCATAGTTAGCATTTGTTACTAAAGCATGAGTAGAAGCAAATCTGCTGTGCAGTGGATCTAGGCACTTGGCTACAGAATAGTGAAATTCTCCACTCTTGCATTTTTCATCAGTGTTGAAGCACCATCGTGGTGTTTTGTGCATGCTATCACATTTGGTTGAGCAAGTCTTAAAACAGCAGCCCTTTTTAGGGAGAAAGCTAACAAATTTGCATTTTCATGATAACAATGACCTTGTTTTGCATCTTTTTATTCAGGTTTGACTTTCTTACATGATAGCTTGCAAATGCCTTCATTTTCTATCCAAATCGGATTGTATGCCACTTTGAATAGTATGTGAATTGATGACAGGCTGTGTTTTGCTGCTGGAGGACCCAACATGGTATTATAACATATTGGTAGTCACGGGCACAAACAAATACGGGAACCATCCCCTGCATCTAGTACTGCAGAGCATGACCGGGCGAAGGCGACCTTTGCTTCCTTGGAGCTGTAGCCTGTGGGGTGCTAAAGAGCTTTGTGCCTTAATGTGTGAAGCAGACTCTCATAAGTTTGACATGTTGTGAGGAGGGGAATGTCTCCCTGTTTATAGTCTCATAGGAGTACTCACCAGCGTCAATGTTCAAATACACTGGACAAGAATGTGTTATTTATTTCTTCTATGCAAACTAAAGAATACACATGTAAATTAGGAATCTAGTCATTTCTGCTACCATAGTAGTAGACTTGATTTATTTCAGCTTTAGATTGAGCTTCATTAAATATATTAAGGTGTTCTCACACAAATATTAACGTAGTATTACATTTAGTTTGACAGGGTTACAAGTCTTCTGTTAATGCAGTAATTAATTAATCTTCTCCAACATTATTTCTCTCCCTTTCTGTCCATTTTATTTGCCCTGTCACACACACACACACCTACACACAAACAAGCAAGTAAAGTCACACACACAGCGGCCTAATGGACTCCTCCGGTCCAATTTTGTCTAGCAGACAAATATAAAGGACAATGCTTTCTCCCTCTCATGCCGTCTGTGTTCTTGTCCTCTCTGTTTTAAGACACGGCTCTCTGACGATGAACATAATGTGCCTTGAATCGTGTTCTTGCTCAGCTCACTGAGGGAAGCTCACTCTTGGCCCAAGGGGTGGAAAATCCCAGACTCCACTGCCTGAAAGAAAGTTTTTCTCCTCATTCCCTGTAGATTTAACCCATTTTCCCTTGCCAAGTCACTCAGCGCTCCTTCTGTTGCTAGTTGGTCTTGTTAACTGCAGAAGAGAGTGTTAATTGTTTGACCATATGGTTTAGAGTACAGTGTTAATTGTCAGACCCATGGTAGGTAGAAAAGCATAGCTTTAAACACACTGGTTCTGCGCCACAGCTACGCTTTATTTCTGTGTTTGTTGTTGAGACTGCATCAGAATATAAGTACACGTCGTACTTGTGTGTGTCTTCTAGATATGTTCATAAATAGATCAAACATTCAAGTGAGAGGAGAAAATAGGATAGCAAAAAAATAGGCTGCATTGTTGGAATCCATATGTTTCAAGCTTAAACAAAAAAACACAACAAAAATAAATAAATATATCACTATCAGATATCCATCTTCTGCTGCAAAAAAACTTCTAAAACCCACTTTATTTGGACAACGACAAATTTAGATTACTCAAACTTAACAAGAAATGTATTTGGTGGAAAAACAATTTTTAAAACAAAATGTTTTCAAAACTTCTATAGCAATTAAAGGGACAAACCTATGTTTAAAGTGTTGGTTAAATCATTTAACTTTATCATTGAACTTGACACTATATGGAAGTTGACAGCTGCTGCTTATGAAAAACGTCTTCTTGCTATTACACCTCTTACATCTCTTATAACCAAAATTTTCAGTCCGCTAAGGCAATTGAACAAGTTAATGTATGTGATTTAAAATTGAAAAAAAAACTGCTGATAGATCATATTCGTCAGGTTTAGATTTCCAGTATGTTAGCCTATATACTAGCAACCACTGGCTTTACTGGTCTCTTTGTATCATACTGAAAGCTCTTGATGACATTTAAAATGCTGTATACTCCTCCACTGGGAGTACCTCTATTTCTCTCTCTCTCTCTTTCACGCTCTCTGTCACTGTCGGCCTTGTCTCTCAGTTCGACCCTTTATTTGATGTAAGATTTAAACAGACACGTCCGCACAGTAAAGACAGAACGGCTGTGACACCGAGAGGCAGAGACAGGAAAAGAACAGAAGGAATAGCTTGTCTAGACAGCAGGCAAAATTGCACGCGATATAAAAATAAAAGTGTTTTAATCAAAAGTATTTTCTGGAAGATTATAAACCAGGTTTTTACTAAGTGGCCTCAAACCACTGCCATCTTCTGTGACTGGGGTGTAACTGTTTCACTAGCCCCACAGCAGTGAAACAAAAACATCTGCTATGTCTTCCCACATCTGCTGCCTATTTTTAGCATCATTTTATATTTTAAAACTTGTATCATATTTTGATATTTAGTTTAGTTTTAACCCCCTGCAAAGTAAGAAAACAGTCAGTGAAAGCAGCTTTGATCTTCTGTCCATCCCCCTGGGATATCCCCCTGTGAACACAAGTTTCCTTCTGCATGGTGTGCCCAGTACAGTAAGCAGACAGATGACAGATATAGTCTTGGAGGGAGCTCAAGTGATAAGTTTTGAGATTAGGCTAATCTCAGTTATTTTTGTTCTGTGGGCTGTTGTTGGTAGCTGTGTGTGTTTAGGAAGTATGAAGGGGTCACACTGAAGAAAGCAGACACGCTGGTAATCCCTGGTAGAAAAGCTTTCATGATCTGCGTGCTGCACACTCTCCATTCTTGACTGATTGATTCTGCATGAGGCACATAATGATCCCTTGTTATTTAGATGGGAGCAACACCACTCATGGCAGACACCCTGTAATGATGTCTTCTGCAAAATAATTAATTAGTAACTAGTGAGGCATTTAGTGTTCTTCTACTTTCACTTCCCAAGGAGTTAATGTTGTAGTGGATGGATTTACTAAGGCACCCCTCAGCCATCTGTCATCACAACAGCTTTGCTCATCTACTAAAGCCTAGCTGTTGATATGAATCTAAACACAACAATATAGTTTCATATAGGGGGTCACCATAGAAGTATTATGGAGGTTCATTTGTGACTTAAGCACAGATTAGATTATGTAGCATATTAAGTGTAGTTACTCATGCTGCTACAGCTAAAATAATGAAAGGTATGTGAGAGATTATTGGTTGTTGCTCCACGTGACTGATTATAATATCATACCACTGTGTATTATATTGTATCGTTATGGTTAAATAGCATTTAATGTTATGCTTTTTATACTACAGTAGCCTATGTATATGGTTTTTCACATCACGCTAAGAAGAAACACGGTTACAATTAGAGCCATCTTAAGATACTATATTGAGGTCATTGCGCTCCCTCTGGCAAATCAGGAAGGGTGTGTCCTCACTGTAAACTGTGGAAGGAAGGGTCCATCTTGCTGATGTTTACATGAGCACAGCGGGTCACTTTGTGCAATCCAGTCAAATCCCTCCTGCTCTCCACTAATCTTCCATGACTGCCTTCTTAGCAGAACCACAACTCAGGCTACAACAGTCGCCCTTCCTCTCTTTCACTCCTCCATGACACTTGCAAAAACTGCATCTTGCTTGCCTTCCTGCTGTTTATTCTGTGTTTGTAAATTGTGTGTGGTTAAATGGCCACAAATGTACATGCATTCATTTTGATACATGAACTTCTTAAAGATCAAAATTAAACGTAAAGTTAATAAACAATTAATAAAATTAATAATTAATTAATAAACAATTTATTTTACAGAGTTAGTTGATGAAAGTACCAATACGATTCTTATGTCTGTTGAATTATTCCTGGAAATGCTCCTCGAATGCTGTGTATAGTGAACCTACAGAGAATTATCAAATGAATCTGCAGCTCCATTCGGCATCATAGAGCTTTGTATCGAGTTTCAGCTAATTTTTTAGCTATCCAAATTTACTGCTTTGGTTCACTCTCACTGCTCTCATAGCATCATTTTCAGCTACAACAGGTTGCTGTTTTTTCTTTCTGTTTTTTTTATCAACAAGCTGGTAAACAAAGTGCAGCATTTAAGAGCCAGATAATTCCCTTAGGAGCTGGTAGAGACCTAAAACAGAGCTAAAAGAGAGTGAATATTGGACTTTCAGTCATCAGGCGGTCAGAATTGCGAATCCAAATGATTTATAATATTGCTCCATTCCTGCAGGATGTGTAAATAAGCAACTGTTTGCTAACAAGTTCACCATATCAACTGCAGACAAATAATGCTACCTGAAATCAAACACAATTACATTCTGTTTTACGATAGCAGGCAGCAGTGCCTCGGATCAATATTGCATGCCTTACCCTCTCTGCTCTTTGTCTTTTTCCTTCTTTCCTCCATCATAGACTGACTGAGGACACTGATTTAATTCCTGGAATGATGTTGTCAAACTGTCGTGCTGAAACAGACTTGTATAACCAGACAGTTGCAGGGAAAATGTATCACGTGGGGGAAACAGTTGTTTTTCAGCCTGCTGGCATTGTTTGTCCACACATACCATATTTATTTGTTTTCCCAGCAACTGACTCATTGCACTGATGAGTTATCAATAAAACAGGTGTCATTGTTTGAACTATATATACTGATTGTATCTGGAGTTGTCAGTCATGTGTACATGTTTTCTTAGAGCTGAGTTGATGTTATTTTGTTACCGCTGCTCAAGTTACAGGTACAAATCAATAGAACATTCAACCTCCTCCTCAGCCATAAATACATTTACTTGCACTGAACCTTTCCCCGCATAGAATAGACTCTACAAGAAAAAAATTTCTAAAAGAATATGCATAAATTAACTGCATACATTAACTGCATACATTAATCCCAAACAGGGACATTATTGCGGTCAAAAGAAGGCTTAGCACAGGGGCTTATATAAGATTTCTAGTTAATGTTTAAGTCAAGTCTATTTTATTTATGTAGCGCAATATCACAAAATTGTCTCAAAAGGCTTTACAATCCGTACAGCATGCAGACTGTATCCTTACACCCCCAAAAACCCTGCCCGGAAGTTATTCACAACACAGTACCCTTTCATGATCCACCAATGAAGTCTATGCAGAAAAACATCATAAATGTGACCCCTGTGGCTGTGTGAGCTTCTGCCCCAGAGGATGCTGCCTCCGCCAGTGCAGCGCTGAATGGTTGAGCACAGATTAAGGGGGAACAGTAGTGTTGAGGTTATCACGCTCACACGACCAAAATAGATGCAGCGCGGGTGAGACAGCGGGCAAGGCAGCTACGCTCGCAGTGTGATGTGCTTAGTGGAAGAACAGGAGAATACTGCTGACGGACACAGAAATGAAGGAAAACAGAGCGAATGAGCTCCCTTAGGAGAGAGCTACAGAAAGAGTCTTCATTTTAGCTTGTGATTGACACGTTATCCCGGGGATGACTTTTCCAGTTTAATGCGTTGTTTAATGGTTAGTATGGGCTAATCCAGTATAGAACAATATACTGCACCACACCTGACCGTCTATTTTTATCCCTCACTCACATTAATACGATTCTTTGTAAATTAAATGTGTTGTAGAATTATAAAAATGATTAAAAACTAGAGAAAAATAGTAACTTTAGCATACAATAACATTAAATAAGTCCCCAGTCTATCATTTGTTTCGTGAGCTGGAAATCAAATGACAGACTTTATAAGAAAGCCAATTGTTGATATTAACGTGCTTTAGCTGTGATGTGTGGTTATCTCTACAGTTCTATTCTTTGTGGTTAATAAGTGACGGTGAGGGAAGTGGCGCAAATATTTTATAGTCTTTGCAAGAAATACTCTTGTACATATTGGTTTTTTGTTAATGTCAATGGCAATAATTAAACAAGATGAATGAGTGACAACTCAATAAATATTGATATCAATATTCAATTTTCATAGTCAGGTTGTTTTTTTTTAATCTTTTGCATTCTTGTTTAGTACTGTCCTTAAGTACAATTTTGAGGTATTTATACTTTACTTGAGCATGTCCATTTCATGCTACATTATACTTCTCTGCGACATTTTAGAGGAAAACACTGTACTTTTTAAATCCACATTTTTTTGCATATTTCACTGGTAATACTTCTGTACTTTCACCCCTACTAGTACTCATTCCATGGATATCATGCTTTACTGTGCATGTAAGGTAGGAGAGCATGCAGTGAAGAAGTAATTACCTCCTCTTTAAAGTGTTTCAGTGTTACATTAATAGATCACTACTTGTTTTCGGTCTAAAGATCCCATTGATCACCACCTGCCTTTTAATTAAGTCTCTGGCTACAAATTACTGTTGGGCCTCATTACCTAAATGTACTGCTCGAAGTTGAAAATCCAGAGCTTTTTATGCAGAGAAACAATGTTTCTCCAGTTTTCTCACTGCATTAACATGGCTTAGGGAGGGCCAAGTTACATGTATGACATACACATACATGCTGGAAATCTCTCTTTTTTTGTGTAGTCTAGTCTAGCTGATTAACTTCTCAGAGTATGCAGTTTGCTGCCTGGAGCACTAAAATAATGCAGCATACATATAGCTACATGATTATGCATAGCGCATGACAGACATGTGAATTGTGATTACTTCCAGCAAGCTGCTTTTCGTTGGGGGAGAGAATGGCACTGGAAGATTTCCAGGGGTTATAAAATATTCCTTTTTCAGCTTCATCTGCTAAGAGATACATTGTCATCAAGATTTTTTGTTGCTTTTTTAAAATAAACTGAAACGAGTTTTTTTGCTATATAGAAGAAGAGAGACAGGGGAAGAAAACATGAGACTTGCTAAATCCCAGTGAATTCCCATTACATACACGTAATAGTGATTTTTCACATCCAAGTTCAACTGTAATTTTGTGATTAAGCAAAACCAAGAGAGATCCAAAAGGAGATTTACAAGATGATGTTAAGCGGGAAAATTCCAGATTTTCCTGGAAGCAGTTTTGTCATCCTTCAATGTAATAGCCAGTGGTGGATTTAATCCCCTCAAATTAGTCCCTTGCTAATCCTCACTAACCTCACACAGAGGTCACTCATGTCCAATTTGAAGATGCATAAAGAACACTTTGTAATTGCGTGTGCGAGGCCCACAGCTTATTCTCCTGCATGCTCTTTTCGCTGCACATCAGATTCAAAAAGTCAATCTCCAGTTCACACAGTACACCAGCTTGACAGATTGCAGTGGTGTAAACTATTTGAAAGTAAAACACATGTTGGAATGTTGAAATCCTGTTTATGGAAGTGTATTCATACCTCCCAGGTTGACACCCAAATCCTCATCTACTCTACTCTACCGTACGGCACTGTTGAATGGATGGGGACATGCCAAATCTGAATGAGCGTTGTGCTGGCTGGACACAACCAGCGTGTGACCTTGTGCTGCTATCACATCACATCTTGGCTGTTTGTTTCAACTGTATTATGCTGGATTATGCTGACCTATGGCCCTGTCCCCGGTCAAATTTAAGCTTGATGCACTTAATTCTAAGCCTATATTTTGCCAATGCCAAGCGAGAGTATCGGTGGTGCTTCTGGTTCTCATTTAATGCTACCTATTTCCCCTGTAGTCATACAGTTTATGAGAGTTTATAGAAGCAGAGAGAATTCAGATCCTTTCCTGTGGGCTTGGTCAACTGCTTTGATGGATTTAACATTAGGGATGTTGTTCTTTTACTGTCGCTGCTTTCATTTCCCGTGTATTTGTAATGTCAGCGGGCGGCTTTTTACAGGACCCCTCTCAACGTATGACAAACGAGCACAATCGTGCAAATTCACAAACACGGCACAGAGGAAGTAGACGTGTTGGATTATACAGGACAAGCAAGGCCATACTTGGAACCTGCATGGATCAACACAAACACAAGTGTCACAGTCTAAAAATCAATACATTGATGAAGGAGCAGCACAACCACACAGCTCACACAGAGCACAGACCTGTGAAGTCAAGCAGGGTCTTGCATGACAGAACACAGTGTAAGCTTATACTAATGATTGCTTTTGCACAGCAGCTCTGCTCACATCTTCTCAAAAACGTGCAGAGAGGCGACCACACTCAGAGGGTATGACAGGCTGGTACTGCAGCCAATCAGAAGCCCTGAAGTTCCTATTTAAATGGCAGTTTGTTGCAGTTTACAAGCTTTGCATCCCCCCATGCATACAATTTTGTTTATCTCTATGTAAATGCCATGCAACTCCACAAGTAGTTTTTCTTAAGTTGAAACAAGTAGTTGATTTAACAATTTTAATAATTGTTTTAGTCAAATTTAAAGCAAAAAATGCCCCAAACTGGCTTGTCCCACCTTCCCAGTTGTGAGGATTAACTGCCTTTTCTCAGTTTTATATCACTGAATATCTTTGGACTATTCGGCAGACAAAACAAGCAATTTGCAGATGTCATATTGGGCTCTGGGGAACTGATGGCAAATTAATTAATTAAACAATTGTTAGTTGCAGAGGTTTGTAATAGGTTTGTTAAATGTTTGCTCAGCTTGTTGGTGTAGTGAGGAGTCAGAGGGAAATTCCATTTTATTCCAAGTTTACTTCGTTCAGGATAGTAGCTAGCTAATTTACTGAACTCCAAAGTAACTCCCTCGAGTGAAGATATTTCTTGTACTTGAGCGATTTAGTGAACAGGCTCAAACATCCTCAGTGGTGTGGGTTTTTTATTTTTAGATCTGGTTTGATTTTCCTGACCTTACTTGTGGAAAAAAAATTGTGTTGGCCTATATTTTAATCCCTTCCATCAACATTGTGTGCCGCACAGACACATTGCCGTCTCCCTCTCCGTGGCCTCAGCACACCTCATAAACTCTCTGTCCCAAAAAGCTGCTCAGTGATGGAAACTGAGGTCTGTTTAGAATAAGTTCTGACAACACAGGACCTGCTCTTCACAACAGGAACTTGGTACCTCCGAGTAGCTTTCATGTCCTTCAGTGAGTCAGACACGGACCTCAATGTACACTCTGAGCCTGAACTTATAAACTCTCTCCTGCCACACCCTCACTCTTTAACCTCTCTGTCTAACTGTCTTGTTTCTTACGGTCTTAACTTGTTTATTTGCATAAGAAAGAGGCTGGATGTACATAATGATTTTGGAACATGCATAGAAAAGTTGCAAAATTATATATTATTCTTTGTACTGTTAAAAATGAAGTGCTAGACATTGATATTCTCCTAGTAGAGTGTACTTCAGCATTGGTAGCAACTGAAACACCTCAAATAGTTCATCCTCATATAGCCCTACGTCACAATGAAGGTTATCCTGTATAATCCTGTGACCTGACCGGTGATCTACACCTGGAGCCTCTATTATTAAGAACTCTATTAATAGAATGCTACCTCATGGCTACCTGCTGCCACTAGCAGACATTTCAAACTGGTGCCCCTGAAATACAAACCCAAACAAATCCAACATTGTGTTAATGAGATTCTACATCTTTCCGCCGTGACCTCAGTGACTCAGCATGACCCAAAGTTCGCAGAGGCTTCCCGGCAAAGTGAAATGGTCCCTGGGAGTTTATAAAAGCTCTCTGCAACCTTTACACACGTCACCTTATGACTTGCTTGCTCCATTGTTCAGTCTTTTTTGTTGTGTTTTTTGATTATGCATTAGTTAAAAGAGGAAAGTGCAAAGAAGCAGTCGACCCTTTTCTATTTCTGCCTGGTGAGAATAATTTGCAATTCAAAGTGCTACTTGCTGTTTTCCACTTTTGTTGCAATCCTTCAGGAATGTGTACCTTACTTCTATTAGTTAACTTTATCTCTTTATGTCTTTGTTTCCCCCATTCTTTCTTTATCTGCTTTGCCCCGTGTCTGTTCTGTTCTGTTCTGATATGCCATCAAACTATGATGAATGTGAAGACACAAACACACACACAACAGAGGGAAAGAGAGTTCTGCTAAATTAAGAATAAAGATGTAGGCAGCCGAAGAGATACTGGGTGCATTGAGACAGCCATCCTGTAAGCTAGTGTCTAATTTTAGCCCGTCAGGGCAGTGCACCGTATCTCCCTGTGGATGAGTTGAACTATAGAGGGATCTGAGCATCAGCTCAGCCTCTTGTTCTCTCATCTGTTCTGTGTGTGGACACTGTCCTTTGTGCAGAAAGGTTACAGGACAGTCACAATAGATTGGGGTGGAGAGATGTGGATTCAAAGAGCTTTTAAAAACACCTGGGCTTTGGGGGGGCAGATTTTGCATACATATGGCAAAACTGGTTCAGAAATATAGCAGAACACATGTCAGCACAACATGAAATCTATATTCAAACTCTCTTTATTTTCTGATAGCGTGATTGCACTCTATGAGAAGAGGTAGGAAGTACCCTTTGCAATTTGGTCAAAAGAGGTCAGTATTATTCCCAAATTCTCTGGTACACAAGCCAGAATAGAACTGTTGAGTAAAATAAAAGGCAGATAATATCAAAAGAAATATTGGAGCTGGAGTTAAATATAAAGCAAAATATTCTATTAGAAAATAGAAATGAAAATTGTTACTCAGTACTGCTCATTCAGGCTTTTATTCACATAAAATAATTCAATATATTATAATTGAATGTATTTTATATACTCATTGTGTGATTTACAGTCTCATCATTTAATCTTTTTATTGCTTCAAGAGCTAGATTTATTTTGATTTGCATCATTTCCAACTTTGACCTCATGACAGTTGTGTAGCGAGGCCCAGTTAATTTGACATTACACTTATGAGAAGTAGAATTGGCAGTTTATAGAGAATGGAAAGTCATCAACTTAAAAATAGATAATTACCGGAAATCTTAAATTTAATGAATTGGCAGATTGGGCAGGTTTATTATGCAAAACCCACCAATCAGCTATCTCTTTGTCCCCTATTTAACTTATTTAGAAGGTGAAATCGAGCTTCAGTGTGAGGGCGATTATGGAATAACTAACCTGGAAAGACGTAATGGGTTTCTAATGCTAATGAGGATTCTGAATTAGTGCCACTGCCAACCAGGCATGAGTCAATTCTCTTCGCCCAGATCCCACGCAAATGAAACCGCTTCACATTGAAGATATGCTTATTCACCCTGTTGATGACTTTCTATTCTAAAACATCCTGCTTTGATTTAACAGCCACACCAGCAGTAAGACTCATGGCATTTAAACACATGTACTGGCTGATTATTCCAGAGGTCTGCACTCCCGTCATGATTCAGTATTTCATTCACCAGATTCGCTCAGTATTACCTACTCTGTAATGTATTGTGTGTAGTTCCTCCACTGGTCTGTTTGTTTTGGAAAGCAGCCATGTTGAATTATGCAGCTCAACATCTGTGAGATGCACACACATGCACACATACACACTGATGGCGACCAAATTCTCTAGTGGCCAAACAGGCACACTATGTCCTCCACTTCAAGTTGACTTTGTACTATTGTGATACTTTTTAAGTATCTTTTTCTTCATTTTAAAAAACAACTTTGTGTATCTGAAACACCAATGCATGTGGTGTTTCAGAGACACTAACAGATCTAAATCCGAACCACTTTATGTGAGTGTACATTTTTACACAACAAAGGAGATACTTAAGAGGTCTAACTGAGGTTTGTCTGCCTCTCTCTCTCTTTGTGTCTGGCAGATTTTCCATATGACCTATGACCTGGCCAGTGCAGTGGTAAGAATATTTAATTTGATTGGGATGATGCTGCTTCTGTGTCACTGGGATGGCTGTCTCCAGTATCTGGTGCCTCTCCTCCAAGACTTCCCCCCTGACTGCTGGGTGTCCCTAAATGGTATGGTTGTAAGTATTACACATTCTTCTCTTTTGTTTGTTATTTTGGCATTTGTGTGGAGATTTTATATATATATATATATATATATATATATATATATATATCAAACTGTATTTACAGTATGTGTTGACCTTTCGCTAAGCCCTGCTAGTCCTTTAGGTACTATTGCTACACCTGTTAGGTTTTCATTCTCGCACAGGGGTTTCAATGTTAACAGTGGCAGATTTACTACTTGAAAAGTCTTAAGTTGTCAATTATTTTGGATATTTCCATTGGTACACTAACATGTAGTACACCATGTACACTATGTACTTAGTTGTGTAGTGTGTGGATTTCGACAGGGTAGTGTTGTCCACAAAGCGCAATGACAATTGCAATATTTGACCTTCTTCTTTTTATTGGCAAATTGAAATCAGGCAGCGCATTATCGCAACATTTGACCATGATTGTCACCCGCCAAATTTTCTGCCAGCTTGTTTTCTCTCCTGACAAAATTGATGTGCTTCGCTAGCTTGTGCAATCGCAACTGCTGCAGCTTTGATATAAGGTTGGTGGTCCATCCCCATCTATTAGCTAGCTCATTAACCTAATGTTAGCTCAATGAGTTGGTTGAAAATGCAGTCTCCTAATGACTTGATGTTTACAGTCAACTCATTTATAAAAAAATATTGTAAAAATGTTCCATCTTGTAAAAGTATGCACTCAAAGGTTACATAAATTATTTTGTTCTACTACTAAAGCTACATGTCCCAGTCAGCATCACCAGCTGGTGAACCATATAGAAGACATGGAAATAAAGAAACAGCATTGTTGCAGTCTTAGTATTATAATACAGCATGATAAGAAAAATGTATTTCAGAGTGTTAATTTTTTCATTAAAATATGGAGAATGACACCAGACCTACTGGGTTCTGTTCCAATAGTATAAAAACCACATTCAAAATGTTATTGACGTTAACTAAAAAAATGTTATTGACACTAATTACTAAAAATAAAACCTTGGAACAGAGCCTTACTCAACAGTATGTCTGTGTGTCGCTTTATATGTCTAAGAGAATGTCAAATATGGTAGTTTTCTTTCTTCCTAAATATTATATATCTTTGTTTATTAAATAGTTTGTTTTTTTAGTAACCTTTAGCAAACACCATTTTTCAATACCCCTTTTTTTAACATAACGTTTAACCCTACAGTATAATTTAACATATACTATACAGTACCTTCAACCTGTTCTCATTCCCAGCTGTTAATATATAAAGGTAGGACTAGGCAATAAAACAATGATACTAATCGCATTATAATTTTCAGTATGACAAATGGTAATAAATGTCCAATAAATGATTTAATTCATTTAAATCATGATCAAATTAGTAATTATTTTTTATATTAATCTATTTATTTTGTTGGAAAAAGGACTGAAAAAATATTTTACTTAATTTTATTTATGCATATTTGTTTATATTTTGTAGATATTTTATTATGATTGTTTTGAATGTTCAACCTCAGATTTGTTAAGTAATCCGCTGTTTAGCAAGTGTTTGACCATGAAGAATAGTTTAACAAACAAAAAAAGTTTCTTCAACTTTCACGAAGGAGCAAAAATCTGCCTTAAACTTGCACTAAATAATGATTTGACATTTATTGTGGTAATTATCTGTGTTAAATGTTATGAAATTTGTTGTGATAACATTTTTGCCATGTCATCTAGCGTTAACAGTCTTAAAAGGCACGTGGTTAACGTGAAATGTCACAATTTAGTTAGGTTTAGGCAACAAAACTATTTGGTTAGGTTTAGGAAAAGGTGGTTAGGTTATGGTTTGGATTAAAATAACTTTGTTACTTACATTACATAAGATAAGTAACATTATTTACATAACTAAGGTGATTTAACTAAAAAGAATCAATGGTGACTTTTTGCTTTACACGGAATTTAACACTGGTGAAAGTCTGGTTTTTGAAGTCTACTCTAACTTTTATTATTTATACTAGGCCTACTTTTAATGTAGAACAAAGATAAAGGGCTTCCCTTAATGCATTGAACTATGATGCTAAACATGACAAAGCATAGGTATTTGACACTTCTGGACTCCACCATCAATCAGGAAGGGGTTTTACAAACATTGATTTTATATACTTCATAGGTGTGTTGACAATAGATTCTGCATACCCTCAGAACAGTTATAGATAAGTCCATTGCAGTGGAGGGGTTTAAAAGTGTAATCTAGTGTTGATATTTAAGAGCTGCCACTTAAATGTCAATGATTCAAATGATCAGAGCCCCTGCTTCAAACCTCATGTTGTCAATTCAAGCACACACACACACACACACACACACAGGATGTGAAAATGGCTTTTAGTTTTACAAAAAACAGTCTACATCACCCTTTATTTTCTTACACTCTGCTGCTTGCAGCTATGGTGGTGAACGCTTGAAAGGTTGACTTATCCACTCCTGAACCACACCACACTCTATTTACGCTTCCTCTACCGTTGTCCTATCAGTGTGAACAAAACTTAAGAAGAACACACACTTGTTATTTCTCTGACAGTGTGAAACTTTGACATTTTCACATCAAAGGTGATGATCATGTTAGGTGCCAGTAAAGGCACTAATGTGTGAGTCTTGCAGGCACAAACAATGACATGTAGGCTACTACTGAAA
>JAPMOB010148777.1:0-12478 GCA_029875015.1 Lepomis gibbosus
TGTGTGTGTGTGTGTGTGTGTGTGTGTGTGTGTGTGTGTGTGTGTGTGTGTGTGTGTGTGTGTGTGTGTGTGCGCGTTTGCAGCTCCTTGGAGTATTTCATACAGTCAGTTTTCAGCCTGTGACCCTCTGGAACTTAAACAGTTCCTACTTCTCTGCACCTGGTGAGAGTACAACAAAGGGAAAAAAGAGCAAAACAATAATTAGTTTTGAGGAATTACTGCATTATTTAACAAAGCTGAGAAGATATGATCTTGGTTGCACTGCGGCATGTTGAGTTTATAAGACTGGCTTTATTGTTCAAATCGTGTTTACAGTGTTTCTATGATTAGTGATAGCCCAAGCAGATATTTTGGGAGAATGAGTTATTTTGTAATATAGCAAATGCATTTTACTGAAACTCATTGTTTGAATACAATGGCTGACTTTCTGAAATCCAATTCAAGTGCTGGCACAACTGAGTAACAGGGGGAAAAAAAACACACACACACACTTACATACATGCTTAGTTTAATTTGCACAGGCTTTTAATTGTATATAAAGTATCACCGATTATATTTCTACAACTGTGCGCAGGGTGATAGAATTTAATTTTTCATTGCTTGCATATTGTAATGTGTGGGTTTGGGAAGAGTCCAACTGAGTTGGGAGGGGAACGAATGTAGTGAAGACAGAATTAAGCCAAAACACATGCTTGCTCACAGCAAGGAGGGAGTGTTGGATACATTCACAATCTCGCACCTGGGAGCTGCAGTGTACACCTACAGCATTTGGCCACTGACCAGCACCAGTGGGGAAGTTGAGAAAGTGTGTATTCGTGTGTGTGAGTATGTGAGGGAGCCTTGTTAGGGTTCCCAGCATGCCTTCAAACTGCTGAAGTTCCAGCATGTCCAGCCAGACTAGAGCAGATCACTGCCGTCAGTAATTCAGTGTCAAATTTGATAATGGTTAATTATTTAGGGTGGCACGTGTATAGTATAGATAGTATAGGCCTAAAAGCCATACACTATGCTATGTTTTCTCATAAAGCGACAAACTCGCTCTGCTAAATCTGATCTGACAACAGAGCGTGCTCTAAAAAGCACTGTCAAGGCTTCACCGGGGTCGTGCGCTCTGCATTTCAACCTGCGTATACCCTACCGTAACAACGCATACAGTTCTAGTATGTTGTAACATAAACTGTCTGAACAAACTCATTATAGAACTTTCCTTTATAACTTCTAACAGCTGAATATTTTGATTCTGCTCCAGGGCATGGAGCCAAGATGCAGCAGTAGTTCAGCAAACAAGCAGTAAAAAGTGGAAATGCCATATCCATATACACGCACACATTCAACGGAAATTTACACCTGGGAGTGAATGTGTTGTCATAATGCATTACCACAGTCTTGTGCTGTTGGCCACAGAGCTCCGGCATACTTACTAAATGGAATTCAGCTAGCATCCTCTCAATGGCAAACTCTCTTTAAAGGTAAAACATGCCCAGAATATTTTAAGATTAGCCGTGAATATTTTTTCAGGGAAAATATATGGCAATTTTTTCATAGTTGAACATTTCTGCCACCTCTTGCCATCCCTTCTCCAATATGAACTCTGTCAAGTAAGATTTGCGCTTGACACGAGTGTGGGTTACGTTTGATTTAATGGCCATGGCAACCTGGTCATTTCACCTGAGCCAGCGTTAAAATCTGGCTTTGGGTGAATTAAGGTACAGACCAGTGGTACAAATTGAGCTTGCCCTTCTACGCTTAGTGTGTTTGGTTGAGAGTTTCTGCCAATCTCTTTGATGTAGTGTAGCTGGAGTACAGTTAATTGGTGGTTCTGGGTCAGAAGACAGCTGGTATACAGGCAGAAAACACAATGTTAGCATACATGGGCCTCTTACTTTTTCCATATTAACAACAAAAGCAGAATATAAACAATAATAAGCTTAAAAAGGTGGAATCCTAAAAAATTTGGGAGGATATACCAGCGGTGTACTGGTGCTCACTTGTGACCCGACTGCTTGTGAGCTTCAACTGACACTTGACTTGGCCATGATATATTTAACATTTCACATAATTATTTTTACTACATTTTTACAACCTCCCATTCAACCATTAAGACACCAAGGTGCTGGCAATTTGGTGTTTGTTCAGTGTGTTACTCAAAGACACTTCAACATGTGGGGAGCTGGGGGGGCCGAATCACAACACCCTTTAATTAGTGAACACTCTACCTGCTGAGCCACAGCCACCACCATAATTTCAGTGGTTAAATTGTTTGAAGCTACAGCTAAAGTCTCTATTTTTTATAATTGCACAACTACTTTTCAAATGCTTTATTCCTAACAGAGAACATTTTCCAAACACAAAATAAATCAGCCAGCTAGTTATTCAGTTAGATAACAATAATTTCATAAAATGACACTGCTTAGTCTCAGAATAAATGTATATATTTTATTTTAGGCTTCCATTAAATGAGTGTTAAGCAAGAGTAACTTAATCTGTGCTTCTCTATATTTTAGTGTATTTCCCAGCCCCCCAGCTGTTCAAAATGCATTATGTTTTTCCCATGGAACACTTGTTACTACGCCCATGATGCAGCATGGGATGATATTAGCTTTCAAACAGGGGAAAAATGGAAGTACAATCATTTGCCTCTTTAAAAAAAAAAAGAGGAGAAAACAGAAAACGGTGAGGAAAGAGAAGAATTCAGAAGAGTAAGAAGGAGATGGTCTCAAGTTGTTTACTATGCTTCTTTGTCTATGCTTGTGTTTATTTCCTTCAAAATGCCCCAGATTGATGTTCCTGTTAAAACTTTAAAAATGCCCCTGTTCTTGAACTTACTTTCAGCCGAGTTCTGAATGTTCTCAAACCAAATAACACGCTCAAAACAACCACAAGGTCAGTTATCTCAATGATACCACTGCATAGCTTACTGCAGCAACAGCAATTACACATTTTATTTTCTCATTCCATTAGTCGGTGTGGTGTGTGTGCAAACACACACCACACCGCAGGCGTCAGGGTGCAGGGTCATCAACATGCAGCGTGTCAGTGTTTAGTTTCAGGGCATTTCAACGGTGATGAACTCATTGGTCATCAGAGGAAATCAAACCTGTGACCTTCTGGTTATTGGGTGCTCTCCCTAATTACCGGGGTGTACTGCTCTGTTGAAAAACTAGTGTGACCGACGGTATCACTTCAGATGTCCATCATCAGTATCACAATGCACACGCTGAGGTCAGATAACTTCACTTGTCTCCTTTTAAGGGCAGGACACTGTTCACTTCAGGGGCTGATACTTGTGGCGGTGTGAAACTGGAAGTATGCATCACCCAAAACCATTCAGGGATTTATCCCGGACGATTTGATGAATAATAATTTCGACAACATACTATAGATGATACTACAGTGATGACATGCTTAAATTGTAGCCGAGGGCCATGTCACTTCTTATTTATTTTTCAATTAAAAATGACATTCAGAATGACGTCCCTGCTTGTACTCTGATGTATTTTGGCTTCATGACAGATTCAACAAGGTATGGTACCCCTGACAATAACAACAACCTTCCCCTAGTGTCTCCTCAATTCCAGATTTGGGAAAGCTGCCAAACTACAACAGCCACAACCCTGACAGATCAGATAATTCAGGACTCACTCCCTTAACTCCTGCCATCAAAAGTGCCTCCGTATCACCTTTACCCATCAACTCATGTTACTCTGGATTGCTTACCCGTGCTATCTGATATCTAGTTAAGTCATGAAGGATGCATATCAACTCAATTTGCTATCGATTGCTCTGGTAATTAGGCATAATTTAATTTTGCCCGCAACCCCCACCTCCCTTGGTTCCATCTTACTCTTGTTTTTTTAAGACCCAGAGGAAATCAAGAAGGCATCGCCTGTGGAATATGTAATTTCCCTGAATATGTATTCCCCAGATCGGCGCAACCTGATAGAACACAACTTCATTTTGGGGGAGATTGCTGAGAAGGCATACAGCTTTATAAGTGAGGAGTTCTGATGAGCACATGCAGTGAGCCAGTGTCTCACTGTAAGTTTGTTGGCTACAGGCGTGTGTCTGACCTGCAAATGAACTTGTGTAGTACAACTTACCAAAATAATTACAGCAATGTGTGGATAGCAAGACTAATTGTAGTATATACTTGTTTCATAAGGTAACCTGCATTTCACCTTTGATGAAATGGAAAAAAAGGAATTTCAGTATCATGAAATATTTAATGTATTGAAATAATGTTAGAGTGTAATGTATGCAAGTTTGCCTGGAACTCAGTTGAACTTCTGTATTTCATTTAAAGTTGTAATCCTTAAGATTTTTATGAAAAGAAACCCTCTTTTTGTTCATCAGTCAGTAATTACAGAATGTTAACACATCGAATGGCTTTCTATATAGTAATTTTGATTGTTGGTGGCAGAGTCTGCCATTTCTACACAGGATTTAAATTACATTCCTGCATATAAGAGATTCACAGGAAATTATGCACATAGCTCTGCAGCAGAACCAGAGATAGTTTATTTTTATCTTTTTTTAAATTTTATTATACAATGCATCCTTCTTCTTTGTCAAAATGTGGTGCCTACATTACTCACAATGCAACTCAACAGCTGGCAGTTTGGTTAGAGATTTGGGTGTTTTACGCGAGTAGTTGCTAATGTAGTCTCGAGCTATAATAATTCTTTGTTACCCTTAATATAAATAAAAAACATTTCCACCATTAATTGGTGCAGAAAATGTCTCCAGAATGCAGTAAATGAAGTGCTTAATATTTAAAACTTTCTGGGTGAAGACCCCGCACTCATATTTCACCACTGAATATTACTTCAAAACAGTGTTAAAATGTCTTTATGGGGGTTACACACGGTAGCTCCGCTTTAATCTTGAGAAACTACAGAGCTGCAGTCTACATTCATTCAACTTACACTGTAAATTTCCAGCTAAACTGAGGCTTTTTGAAGAACCCTCTCTCTCGCGTTCTCTCTCTCTCTCTCTCTCTCTCGTACAGAGTTTTGTGTGCATGGCGTCGCGGTTCTTTGCGGGTCTATTTCAAGTAGCCGGCTGTTTAAAAACAATAACATATTCTTTGTATGGTTCATCAACGGTGATAAATAATCTGAAAGTCCTGCGAGGTGCGGACAACTCGCCACAACACCGGTGAAGGGGGCGCTCCACTCCGTCTCTTTAGCAAGTGTTCCTCCATTGCCACTACGCATACACGCCTACAGATGCGCACTGACCACCCAGGGTTAGGGTTACAATTTTGGATTTATTTACGCACATTAAAAACATTTATTGACAGTTTTATTCTTTTTACATGTTTATTTACAGCATTAAGTGTTGAAATGTATATTGTAATGGCTGTATAGTAACTTATTGGGAGAAAACTGGTAGTTGTAAAAGCAGACATTGAGCACCCCCATAGTCGAATCTGGCTCCACCTATCGAAGCATTGAATCTTCGACTATTCGGGGTCAGCCCTACAGGAAACAATGTATTTATTACCGAGGTTCTGCTGACTGTGATCATTAATTAAAAATGCAACTACAAAACTAAACATGGAACACAACCAGTGTTTAAATACAGCTGAATTTAAAATAACTAGTATCTATATATGCTGCTCATATTTATATCGGAAATGTCTATGACACATTTTCTGTTGCTCTACTCTGTATGCATGTCTAAACCCTTTTGATTTATGAACATACAGTATTACTATTTTAAGAGGCCAAGGCCTGCAGAACATTTGTGAAACATATTGTGAGTGGGAGTATTGGTCTGAGATCAGTGCCCAGTTTCTCCACACCATATGATATAATTCAGCATGACTATCAATCATCCTGTGAGATTGAAACTTTGGCGTTTCATCTGTTTTGTTTTTTCAGTGGTGCGGATTTTAAAATGACTTTTGAAAACTAGCCGTGGCAAAACTAACAAGTAAAATCAGAGGATTTACATTTACCGCCCTGTGAATTAATCCAAAATGCCTCACAGCTCTGCCTGCTTTGTGAGCTGTTATACGTGAAAGTGATAATGTCTGCATCATCACTGCAAGAGAGAATGATGCAAATAAGAAAGAACATTTGCATACCCTTTCAATCAAAATCTTCAAGCACATAATATCAGTCTGGATCTCTGACAGAGACCCAAATGTTGTCAGTATGTGGTGTATCCATGGAGGTCTTAATGTTTGGGCTTTTCTTCCTCTATTCTGACTTTCTGAGCCCAGCACTTGATTTAAGCATAAGTCAAAAACACATTTTCAGCGTCCCCTCAGTGGCTGTTTCACAACTGATGGGCTTCATAGCGTTGTGCCTTTGTTAAGGATATTTAAGCCTCCTCGAGAGAGGTTTTTGTGGAATAAGAGGAGGATAAAAATTCAGACAGTTTCAGAAGCATTTAATAATAACAAGCAAATGGTCGGGGGTGTGTTTTCTTCAAATTTTTTCCCTGAAACTCTTCTTAACAAGGGGAAAAGCATTTACTAATTTCCACTGCCTGGACTTGTTAAACATTCCCAAGGTTTCACACCTTTTTGTAAAAACTTAAAATACCCAAGCTGGCACCAAAATGCATAACACACTGCTCTTTTTCAGTTCTTTCATTGTACACGCTGTCTTTCTGGATCTGCAAGTCATTAATTACACTAATGTAGAAGCCTTTTCTGTACTTTCCAGCCTTTTTTCACAAGTATACCCAAATATGTGACAACACAGAAAAGCATCATTTTAAAGCACCTATTAATATTTTCATCACCATCACAACACACTAACATTTAGTCTTTCTTAAAGAGATAACCACAAGGGACCATTAAACCAGCTAGATCCAGTAGTTCAGAATTACTCAAATGACAAAGTGACTCAGCTGACAAAGCAGGAACCGTATTTAGTTGCACTTAATTTGCCCAATACCATGGCTATACAGTAATTTGAAGTGATAGCATTAGAACGGAGCCCTGATATGTAACAACTGCCGCTCTACTTTTCTTTCCTAAAGCGCAGCCTGCAGCCAATTTTCATCACTACTTCCATGTTCTGGCTGCCATTGTGCTCTGCCCGGTTCTTGCCACATCGCTGACATTTTTTTTTTTTGAAAATGTGAGTCAAAGAGCCTGTAGTCAACTCTTGCAGTCAGAAGTCATGGCTGTAATGTCAAGCCCGGATCAGATATAGTGTACGAGTCAATCCAGGCTCAGCTGGCGAGGTTGGAGGAGGTGGCACTATACGAGACATCACAAATGGCTTTGAACAATTACATCAGTGAGGGAATTGTGTAAAACCTCAAGAATTTACTGCGTTCCATGCTCACTCTATACTAGACTAGATTGCTTGACAATTGCTACTGAAGTATTACATGAGTGGGAAATAAAAAAAGGAATACTTTCTTGATCATGGAAGTTAATTCTTGATCTTGGAATAAACATGTGTTATATAATAGTGCCAACTCAAGGTCCAAAAACTAGCCTTTACAGAATTTCAGCGACTCACACATTTCTAACTCAAAGGGAACTATGAGGGACTAATCAGGGGGAGTGCTGACCCCTTCAATAAGGCCATAAACTAGCACCTAACATAACACCTCAGCCAGTTGCATTCGTGATTTCTTTCTGAAAAACGTGAAACATGGAATTAACAGATATGGAGGAAATTATTCTGGCAATAAAATGGTAAATAAAGTGCTACAACAAATATTAGGATATAAGGCCCCTATGTTGTTGCTGTAATTTCTGTGAGGAAACTGTAAAAGATACTAAGATACTATTTAGAAGGGGAAGAATTGCTCCCCTGACACTGATAACTGCTGCAAGGGCCCAGTTATTTTAGCTCAAAGCACACACATCATATAAAATATATGTAGTGACATCATGGTTTTTAACACATTTTAATAAGAAGAGAGTACTGAAATGTTGAAACCTCAGAAAACCTCAGAAAAAGCTGGTCAGTGGACCACTCATGATGGACCACAAAGCTGCCTGGAGTAAAGTAAATTCAGTATTTGTACTTGGAAGTGGATGATAAAGAGATGGAGTGGAGCATATGAACATAAGTAATGACATGATTTCAGCTTTTAGTACCTCTAGAGAAATGTCTGGGAGACCGAAACCCCATGCTGCAGTATATTCAACAGTCAGTATGTGTGTGCTGTGAAGCAGGGCGACAGTCAGTGACCTCCTGTCGTTCCTGCCCTCCTTCCCTTCCTTGATAGTGGCCGGGTTCCCTGCAAGAGTATAACTCGGAGAGATGATTGCCTTGGCATCACCAGCCCCTCACTGTTACTTTAGCCCATAAGCCTTCAAAGAGCAGCTAGCCATGGAGAGGGACCTTCTAAGTGTACAAAGCACTCTAAGCCTTGCTTTTCCATAGCACTTAACCACATCGTTATTAGCATGGCTGTATCTTTGAGACCCACTCTCTCCTTCCCAGACTTCCATAGTGGGAAGAGGGAGCATTGCCAGTGATGTGTGACTGGCCTTGCGGAGACTGGCAAGAATAAGGAAGGTTAATTACCACTTCTCTTTGGTTTGTCTGCTTTTAGCTTCTTAAGCAGTGCATGCACAGATGTAGCACATTGCATGTTGAATTATAACTTGCTCGCAGTAAATGTGTACTTTGCCCTCTGTAAATGCTAAAAACAAGCTACTCATTTCAATCACTCTTCATCAGACCCCTCATGGAATATTTGCAAATGCACAACATTAAATACAGCTGCATCTGATCTGTGTAGCTTTTCATTTAAATGAAGGGTTTTTATAACAAAAACTATTTCCCCCCCCGAAAAAACACTGTGTTGTTAGTGATTAGTATCTACTGATATGTTCAAAGATTTTCATCTCTCTGAACTCGTCTGCAACGGTGTGGCTAAATTATACAGCAAGTTTGACGTGACAGACCCCCCCCCCCCTTTTGATGTTGATCGCAGTTAATTTCTGTGACATCCCAGAAAAGAAAAATGATTACACGAGGCGCTCCTGATTTGCTTTTGTTTGTTTTTATTTTCCCATTTCCACTCTCACACAGGTTTTTATATCTCTCGTTCTCCGTCTTTACATTTTCTTTTTGACCACATAGAGAGAGATAGATCTCGTTAATTCTTGCCTCGCAGCGTCTTTTGAGACACGCAGTCATTTGTATTATATCTGATTTTTTTTTGGTCCAATTGCCTTTGTGGTTATTTTTTTTATTTTTTACAATACAGCAATTATTTTTACAAGAACACAAAAAACTGAGAAAAGACCAAAAGACCAGTACATGTAAGGCGAAAACAGAGAGTTCAGAGAGATTTCAATCAATTTACACACCACTAATACTATTACCATTCTTAATACTATGCAGATTTTTGATGTCCTTATCTAGGACATTTAGGTTTTAAAGCCTGTATCAAATTTAGTAAATACAATTGCATTTTAATTAAACTATTAAAAAAGCCCAAGCCCATGTTTTCTTGCAAACAAAGTTTTGTTTACATTTAGTGTTTCCAGCCAAAACAAACATGTTCATATTTTTCCCTCCTCATTATATTAAATTTATTCATTTAGCTGAGGCTTTTATCCAAAGCGACTTACAATTGCTACTGATGTCAAAGGTCGCAGGCCTCTGGAGCAGCTAGGGGTTAAATATCTTTCACAGAGACACATTGGCCCATTGGCCCCATCACCACACGTAATCTATTTGTGAATTTTCTCAAATGTCTTTCTTGGCACATTGCTGCTTTTGTTAGCTTCTTACTGCCACCTGTGTATCAATTGAACTGTGTGAAACCATTGGCAGTTTCCTGGATTTTGTGACATGAACTTGTCAGATATTATAGTGTAATAACATCAAAGACAGTACATGTCTTTGGCATACACTGTAGTTCACAGTTGTAGTTCACAAGGTCTAAATAAACAGGAAGTTCCACAAATTCAAAATATCAGAACAACTGAGGAGATGTTAATAAAGAAAGCATTTTGGGAAAGCAAACTAATGGGAATTTAAATCAGAAGTCATAAAATGGAACATCTATAGCACAGTGCACAAAATCTACATTTAAACCCAAAAAATGTAGAGAGCCACCACTGTGAGAGCAACACTGTAAACGTGTTTGCTTTTTTAATATTGAAAAATTCAATCTGGTTGGCTGTCACTAAACTAAACAAAAAAAACACCAAACCTTTTTGCTTCAGATTGTCAAAATAACAATATGTAACTGGAGGCTTTCTACTCTGACGCCTTCAAACAAAGCGTTGATCATGTTTCTGCATATTCCACACTCAAACAATATGGATGCATTTGCTGGCCTGCCACATGTCCAATCTCCCACATCAGTGTATCAACACTAATCCAGTTACCAGTCCTCATTATCCCCCGTCTGCCGATACACGTTGATTGAAATATGATAGTCATCAGAGATTGAATTAGCGACAAGGTCACAGCGGTAACCTTCCGCCAAATTAGTACAGGAATGCTTTAAATATCACGGGCACGGCTTAGAAGTAAGCCGGGTTAGTCGTGTAATTGCATGTGTGTCGCTGGAAATGAGGAGTGCACAAAGACTCTCATGTTTGATGTCAACTTCAAATATTGATCCGGAGATGATTCATATACAGTACGTGTTCATGGGTAATTGCTAATGGATGTCACGGCTGCTACCAGAAACATACATTTGTGCTATGTACGCTTATTAGTTGTTCGAAAACAAACTCATTGTTATTCGGTTCTGTGTCCTTATTGTAAAGTTCTTCCATCCAGTTAAGAGATTCTTCCGCACTGTAAATATACCGCTGTGCATGTCCTTGTTGGACGTACTGACACTCAGACTCTCAAACTGTCCTTGAAGTTGATAATCCATTGAACACAAATTAATTTGAGACATAGGAGCGACATGGTACATGGACGTCACACAGAACACAAGAGTTATCTAATAAGATGATAAGAATACTTTGGGTTGCGGTTAGGTCAGTTGGTAGAGTATGCGCACAAAGGCTTCTTGAGTTCTTGCTGCAGCAGCTCGGTTTCGAATCTACCCTGTGGCCTTTTGCTGCATGTCGCTCCGCTTGTACATTACATCAAAGGCTAAAGATGGTGGTATTCTATAAACTAATCTAGGGGAAAGTACACATTGCCATTACTGCTGTGGCATCTCCTAAAATAATCAAGGGTAAATCCTACTACATGTTAAAATGCTACTGAAACATATGATACACAGAATCAGTATGTAATCTAGATCTAGTAAATTTCAATGTATCAGCAAAATCAAGTCCAGTTCAATCACACCTAGGGCTGTGCTATGACTGGAGTAGCCCGAATGAAAGACAATATTTTCTTTCCCAGTATCCTCGAGGATAAGACATTTGCATGTTCAAAACAGCAATACCAGCTTAAGACCAGCTCCCACACTTTCTTAAACTCCATTTATAGTGTTTGTTTGAGTAAGTCATCCTTAAAAGTGTTTGGCTCACGTAAAATGTTACACTGCCACAAAGGAAATACATTTCTATCGGATAGCATCATTTCTATGGGGAAAAAAATCACCTGTTAATCAATCCAATCAGAATTATCGGTGCTACAGAAAGGATTATGATGATGATGAAGGTCTTTAAAAAAAAAAAAAGAGTCTGAAATATGCTAAATAATTCTGACCGCTTCAATAGCCTGACAGGAATATATAAAGTCATACATATGTGGGGTTTACTACTACTACAGGTCACAGAATCCTGGGTGCAGTGGAACAAACTATTGCCGTGTTGATAAAGAAGTCAGGCAGTGTTTGGCCTTTTCCCATCATTCTGTCAGCAACCATGATCTGATTTTATGCTATACACGCCGTGGGTCTGCGAACAGCGGGGCACAGTGAAAGGAGTCTGTTACCTTGCTGAGATGTTTGAGGTGTGCAGCCTGTCGCCTTCAGCTCTTCATCTAACTGCTCACTGTGGCTGCACCTTCTTGTTACATTACTCCCTGCAATATTTGAGACAGAATGTCGACAATGACCGTTGCCTTGTTTTGTAGATGCATTTTTTTTCAACATCTTTATATTTCCAAAAAGTGTACAATGACAGGGTAACTGGTGCTGACCAGTGGGCAAACATAAGTGTCACAGTAAACTGAGTGTCCTCATATCCCCCATCTCGTCCATCCGATCCACATAAGCTCAAGTAAACAAAAACACATTTTTTATAAACTATAGTGATCAGTGCTAAGCTCACTGACAAGCACATTGTAATTCTTGTAAGTACTTCATAATAAAATTCAACAATAGTCAAATTCTTTTAATGTGACACTGTTGAAATTCTCTTTCCATCCTGACAGCAATCAATAAATCAAATGCTCTGATTGAAAATAATCTGGCATGTGTGGCTGTCGCAGGACTGTAATAAGCACAGCCAATCAATTAATTCGGCCTGAATGTCTCCCTGCCTACCAGTGCGCACTCGGCCCTCACACTCATCGCGCATGAAAATGTGTTTTAGATGTGGCTCTGAAGGGAGGTGGGGTGGGGG